>JANAWD010000714.1:0-19692 GCA_027627245.1 Meripilus lineatus | reverse complement strand
CTCACCACCCTCACCACCCTCACCCTCCCTCTCATCTTCAATCCCACCAAACCCCTTCCCCCACCGTGCCCTCGAATATCCCTCACTTCTCTGCTCCATCACGCAGATACCCTCTACGAACAGTACCCACCTACAAGCCTTGAAGTTGATGTAGCGAGGATTATGGGTCCGCAGAGTGTTATGCTTACGTGGTCTGAACATTTTGAGGATTTACCTTCAGACGACGAAGCAGAGCTTATTGTTACTAAACCTGATTTAATCGTCTTACCACCCGAACCTGAGTTTCCTCCCGACCAAGAACAAGACACCTCGGACGAAAAATCCACCTCCCCCTCCAAAGGACCAGGCAAAGGAAAAGAAAAAGACAAACGCCACCGTCCCCACAAACCGCGCAAACTCCCCTTGATGCTCGTACAACGTAAAGCAGTCGTCGCTAGTGCCGTTTTGGTTCTTGGGGTTGCGATGGCTGTTTATGGGACTGGAGGGTTTAGAGGTGATGCTGGCTATGGATCCGGATTTGAATTTGGTGGAGGAGGGTTGGCGAGGTCGCAGAGGGAGTGGAAGGCGTTGGGGAGGTTTGTGGGTGCGTTGGTTTTTGGGGCGGGGGAGAGGTTGGTTGAGTCGATGTGGAGGTGATTTGTCGTTGGTTTGATGTGCTTCTTTGTCCAAGTTGTAGGTGGTTGACGCAGGATGGGAATGGTGGTATACCATGGAGAGTTCGAGAGGTTTAAGCGCCATCCTGTTATTCAGGTTTGGGAGAGCAATCTCTCCCAAACGGTGTTTCGGGTCTTGTAGATGGATCCGGATATACCCAGTCAGGAGTCTCTCCCGTAGGTTGGTTGGTTGGTTGAAGATTCGGGCGTGGGGGTGGGCACAGCTCGTGATGCATGAGAGGTGTTGTGGTCTTGATATATCTCTTTGTCCAAGTAACTTATTGATTGTCGGATCCCTTTTCTTTGTCGTTTTCGTTATAATATCAATGTCAGCAATGTGTTATTGCTAATCTTGAAACCTAACTGACAGCAAAGGGTATATCGAGTCTTGTAAATGGGATCGGATGTGCCTGTCAAGAAACTCTCCCATAGGTTCGTTGATTCGATGAGGTGGTGATTACAACTCATGATACATGATTGAAATGACAGTCTATCATGGAGACAGCTCGAGAAGTCTCAGACATTCTCTACTTCCGGAAATATCTCTCCCAACCTATATCTCGGGACTTGAAGATGGAACCGGATATACCCAGCCATAAAACTCTCCCATGCGTCTCTCGCTTTACCCTCGCCCAAGATTCTTCTAATTCTCTGAAAGGCTGTGGTGACACGCGCAATCAGATCCTCAAGCTCCTTGATTTCCGATCGTTGGTTTGCGATAGAAAGCCTGACGATATATGTAGCCTTATCTTCCGCTTTCGTTTCTTTGTAGTATGAGAAGATATCACTGAAAGAGAAAGAAACGGTCGACTTCGATGAGCACCGAAGATCTAGAGTGTGCACCGATTGATGCATGATGAGTACTGACTTGACAAAATCCATGCAATCCACATTGTCGCTGAATGGACCCCGGGAGAAAGGTCAGTCAGTCTGTTTGTCAAAAAACCATCACGTATATTGCCAACAAGAAAGTTCTTACGGAAAAACCTGGATATACTCCGCAGTACTCGGAAACTCCTCCCTCAACCAGATGAACGCAGTATAAGCCACTGCAATCCCATCTCTTTCCCTCATGAAATCAATAAAAGGGACAGAATCTCCATAAAGACTCATCTCCTTGGCCTCCTTCTCATTCTGATGGCAGTCGGAATTGACAAAATCAATGGTACTGGCGTAAATAGAACTAGCACCGTATGTCGGGAAGTATTTCGACAAGGCATGACAGGTCGCAACGAAGTAATCAAGGACGGGATGGAGTTGGCGAGAGCCTGAACAAAATCGGGGTGCGAATTCTTGAACTGCTTGTGTGAGGACTAGTTGATCGTCGATGATGAATGCGAGACCGGTGTATAATGCGATTTCTGCTTGGACCGTGGGTGAGAGTAGATGTTTGTAGGCGGTGATGGCGAGATACTGTCCGGCGGTGAACTTGGGGTAGGAGAGTTGTGGGTCTATGCCTAGGTCCCACTGACGGAGACGTTCTTGGATTATGTCGTTGATGACGACGAATTCGGGGTCTGGTTGTGGAGGTTGTGAGCCAGGAAGGGAGGTGATGCGTGGACCTTCGGTGGATGAGGGGAATTGGTCAATCATGGTGCGAAGGATGGAGGCCAAGTGGGTCTTGTCCTGTCATAGGTCAACTCGTTGAGCGGATCGTAATTTCCTGGGAAAAAAAGCAACTCACCAAGTGAGAGTCAAAAAGCGGCATGTTTTATGCTTGCAAGTACAGTGTACTCAGGACTGTTAAGAAGGATCTGGGGTACCAAGCGACCTCCATCGATTGCAACATTTCTATACGCTTCTCAGATACTTGCCTTACTGAACCAGCGACCGGAATCACCAATCACTGCAATATACTTTTCACCGGACGTAGTGGCAGCAAGTTACCTCATTCCTATCTATCATTCCCAAATTTCGCCAGTAAGTTTCCAACCATACCATTTGACGACTTGAGAATGATGGTGCTGTCATACGTTTTAGACAGATGGATTTGTGTACCCCCCATTCATTGACCTCTTCAAAGTTCAGACAAGACGCAGTGGCCGTCCGTAATTTTTCTTGCGATACGTGTTCAAGCCCCAGCCTATGAATCCTGTGCGTTATGGTATCACCAGTACGATAGAATATGATGGCGCTGTATTAATTCGAGGTTGCGTGAGATGTCAGTGCGGGACCCGGATGAAACAACCCACCATAACCATTGTACAATGCGAGAGTTGAGCTCGCAAATGAAGGTGAGCATCACCCTTATCTTATTATGGCTGAAGTTGGGATTCTATTCGGAGATGAAGTCTAGAACCTGAACCTAACCAGGGCCAAGAAGTCGGATATGATATTTTTTTTTAGAAAAAAAAACCACACCGAGATAGGCGTTGGACGGAGAAACATACCCGACTGAGAGAGTCCAATGAGGTGGACCTTGTACCCAAGTTTATTCGAGCTTGACATTTCGCGCCGCGTCAACTTGAAGGCGACAATGAGGAAGTGCAGGTTATAGAGGTGGAGTCTCAATTTTGATGGCGCCGCTGAATGATCCCGGATCTTCCTGAGAAGGGAAAAAGTGGTAGAAAAGGCAAAGTTCGACCTGCCAGAAAGGCCACCACCATTACTGGCATCTCTCACGTCATCGAATACCAAACTTTTGCGATCCAGACAGAATCAACGAGCAAAGTGTTTTCAGAAGCGCCGAAACAACGAAGACATTGTACAGAAACACGAGGCACTACATATAGTCTACTCTCAACGGATCTTCGCACTGATTGTCGGGAGAAAAACTACTCGATATTCTTCAATCAAGCCTTCAACTCTGGCAAAATCTCCGACAATTGATACCTCGGAGCCTGCAAATGGAACCGAATGTATCCTCCGATAGCGTGCTCCCATGCATCCCTTGCTTTTCCCTCGCCGAGAATCCTCCTGACGCGTTGGAAAACGGCCTTGACATGCGCAACGAGAGCCGCAAGCTCTGTACCTTCAGACCTCTTGTTTGCTATGGCGAGCCTGTTGATGTAGTTCTCGTCATCTCCAGCTTTGACTTCTTTGTAGTAGGAAAAGATATCACTAAAAACCATGGATTGGTCAATCGAGGAACTCGAACGCATGAAAAAAGGTACGAACTTGATAAAACAGATGCAATCTATGGTGTCACTAAAGAAGCATCAATAACCTCGCTCGGGTGACAGATCGGTAGTGCTCACGGGAAGACTTGAATGTAGTCAGCCGAATTAGGAAACCTATCCTTGGGCCAAACAAAGGCTGCATAGGCTGCACCGACCCCATCCTTGTCCCGCATGTACCTGACATACGGAGCAGAGTCTCCAGAAAGGCGTAAATCCTGAGCTTCATCTCGACCCTGGAAGTGCTCAGCATTAACAAAGTCGATGGTGCTGGCGTAGATAGAATTCGCCCCGAATGTCGGGTAAGATCTCTGAAGGGTGTGACAGGTTTCCACGAAGTGATCGAGGACAGGATGGAGTTGGCGGGACCCAGCGCAAAGTCTCGGGACGAATTCCTCGACGGCGCGTGGATCGACCAAACCGTCGTCGACGACAAACATGAGGCCTGTATATAAGGCAATCTCGGCCTGCATCTCGGGCGAGCGAATGTGGTTGTATGTATTGACAGCGATATGGTACCCAGCGTTGAACTTCGCGTTGCAGGCTTTCTTATCGATGGGAAGGTCCCATTCGCGCAGCCTTTGTTGTATCATCTCGTTGACAGAGGGGTAAACCCGTTGAACTTCCGACAGGGGGTTCGGCATGGCCTCGGGGAACTGGTCAACGATGTCGCGAAGCATGGCAGCCAGCTGCGACTTGTCCTAAGCAATTAAATGTCAGATCGCGGAGAAGGATTGAGACGAGAAAGTTCCTACGAAGGGATTGGGGTTGATAACAATAGTCATTTTTGGTCGATGGTGAGCGATGAACGTCGGTAGGCGAGAGTTGTCGTTGATTTGAGAGAGCACTGGATAAGAGAACCTATGACCTGGAGAATTCAAGGTCATTCCTCCAGTGTACTTATATTGCATGAAGACGCTTTAATGACTCTTGTGCGTTAAGCCATTGTCCGCAACTGGCGAAAGTTCTGTCGGTGGTTATGGCACAAGGTGTGAATCGCTCCACGACGAATGCCTAGAATGATGGTTTACAAAGCTCGGGATATTACTGGAAAAGCCGCAATCAAATGCCCGGATGTCGCGAGGGAACCACAGACCATTGTCGGTGGTAGAGTCCTACTACAGGATTGAACAGAGTCACCGAGTCAATGCTTCTCGATAGTACTTACCTGGTTGTTGATTAGTAGTGCCACCTGCAATATTGGAATCTGTGTTAACAGAGTAGTCAGTGTACGGAGGCAACACTCAGACTACTGAGAAGCGCCCTCCCTTCTCAAGGACCGACGTCCAGTTCAACTCGATCGCAAACTCCCTTAGTACCGTAATACGGGTTCGCGAAGCCATCCCCGGATCACTGGTATCTGTCAGGCGTCAAAGCACATTTACAACAAAAGGAAGGTATAACACACCAGAATATACAAGTACGGTGGAGCACTATGTTCAACTACCCTCAAGATCTCCGCCTCATCGGGGATGGTATTTCAAAGTTCTCTCATTCTTCGTGCCAATATCGTGTCATCTAAGTCATCCCGCTGCCCGGAATATGCAGAGTCGGCGGTCCATGTGGTCGCAATATAATTGCAAGTGCACAATACACGTAAATACTGGCGTCTCACCACGACGTTCAGTAGTAGCTGAGTGTTGTGTGGTCGGAGGCCGCAAATTCCGGGCGATCTGCTTTGGTTTCGCCGAGCCTCATGGGTCACTGAAGTCTGTGAGGGTGTCCTTGAATCCAAACTTGAATGAAAGAATCGGCCCGATATCGTCTCGAAGTATGAAGAGTGCGAGATATCTTGTGATCATGATTGGAGATTCAACGTCAGAAGATGAAAAGGCGCCGTAGAAGGGCAGCGTCTGTTTCGTCGTCAAATCAGCAGTATTCCGCGCTAACAGTGACAAGTCAATATTGATCAAAATACTTATAGACACAAAGGGTGTATTACATCAAACGACTTCTCTCGAAGGGTTCTCAAAACGAATTCCAAAATACCAATACCGCGATTCTATCCTCGCAAATTTTTGCATTACACCACTCCAACACGTCAAGCAGAGAGCTCGGGGAAGACTTCTGATAATTGATACCTTGGGGCCTGAAGGTGGAACCGCACGAAACCCCTCATGGCGCTCTCCCAGAAGTCTCGAACTTCACCGGCGCCAAGAATCCGCCTGACTCTCTGAATGAGGGCCAGGACATGGACGATTAGATCCCCGAGTTCTTCGATTTCGGGCCGCTCGTTTGCGGTAGCAAGTTTGGAAATATAGGTCCCTTTTTCCCCTGCCTTGGCTTCCTTGTAGTACGAAAAGATATCACTAGAGAAAGAGGAAGAAACATTGAGTTGGCACAGGCCGATAAAGGAGGACCACGCACTTGAAGTAACCAACTAGATCGGCTGTATCACTAGGAGAGGATCAGAGATTTTCCCGAATCAGGTAATAATGACCCTTACGGAAAAACTTGGATATATTCCGCGGAGTCGGGAACAACATCCTTGGGCCAGATAAATGCAGCATACGCTGCACCGATGGCATCCTTATCCCTCATAAACTTCGCGTAAGGGATCGAGTCTTTGCAGAGACTCAGGTCCTTGGTCGCATTCTGGCCTTGGAAGTGCTCAGAAGTGACGAAGTCAATCGTGCTTGGATAGATGGAACTTGCTCCAAATGCCGGATAAGATGTGTGAAGATCGTGGCAGATTTGTGCCAAGTGTTCGAGGGCGGGATGGAGTTGGGGAGAACCGGAGCAGAGTCTAAAGGCAAACTCCTCCGTAGCCTGTGGTTCGATCAAACGGTCGTCAACTATCTGTACCAGATATGTGTATAGACCGATTTCCGCTTGTATCTGGGGCGAGCGGACGTGTTCGTAGACGTTGACGGCTAGGTTGTGACCGTTGACAACCCGAATGGTATGGGCTTTGTTGTCCCCTTCGCCTTGAATACCCCATTTACGAAGCTGCGTCTGCATCATCTCTCCTACAGCAGGATCAGCGTTTTGTAAGGCTGTGTTCTGCATTGCCCCAGGGAACTGGTCGATAATTGCGCGAAGCATGCCGGCCAACTGGGCTATATCCTAGTAACAAAGCATTTGAGAGTGTATAGGAGGAAACGATAGGGTTTTCATACTAATTTTTGGTGACAAACTGATACAGTCATGACCGGGTTTAGTTTTGTGGAAGGGATAAGGGCGGAGAGGGATTGGCAGTAGTTATCTTTCGAAGCCCGAATTCGAGTCGACGCGAATCGAGATGTCCTAAGATCGAAGAGAGGGACATACAGACAGACTTTATATGCTACCCAGACGCCTTGTCGTCCTTCATTGCGAATGGTTCTGAAACGCATTGAGGGGGTCCTGTCAGTCAGTCTCTGTGGTATCACTGGAGTGGCATACCCCAGAGAAAAGAAATATCATGAAGGTTCAAGAACCTCCGCCGGTGACAGTTTATCCGTACTACCACCAAACCCGAGGAACTCTAGAGCAAGAAACCTGGCCCGCACATAGCTTTTATTCTCCAAAGGGCGCAGGAAATTCTGCACCGAGACTTGATACCGCTGCGGTTCTGAAAATGGGAGACTCAGGTCAATGAACGGAAGGACGTACACGTTAGTAACTTGTATTAAGTCAGACGTTCCGGTCCTCATTGATGTTGACCACAAAGCTAGTGAAATTTTGGGTCTCGTCGCGACACGAATGACGAGCCCTCATGGCGCCTGCAATGTAAAACTTTGTGACGGGTCGGATTAACGAAGTCGGGGGACCCATGATAACTCACAAGGAGTAACAAACATACCCTTCTGCCAGCAAGCTGTATCATCTGCTTCAATGCAAGTGTCGACGCATCCCTGCGCGAGGTGTCAAAGGAAAAGCGATGTACGCAAGAGGTACCGTGACGGGGTTGGACCTCCGCAAAAATATAAGCGCTGTGGAAGCGCGCGTATTGAAGGACTTAGTAACATGGACCACAAACGATGTAAATCGAGTCCATCGCGACACATTCCTATCATATCCGTCCAGTTTTGGTTATCTTTGTTCTGCATTGGATTATGAACGAAACCCTCCGAGTCGGGATCCCGCGCTTTGAGCTGCTGGCACACTTCCCAGGCCATTCGAGATTCCGTCCTTTTCAGCCGCTTCATGAGAAACCTTCAATAAATTCAGGTATTCGAATTCGGTGCCAGCATCCCCAACCAGTTCTCTGCATGCCGCCGCGTTTCAATACGTTGGGAACGGTCTCGTTATTCCTTCTATGACGGTGAGAATGCCAGAATCCCGAAGGGTTTCTGATCCGTGGATACCAACCACTTCGGCGACTAGACTGCTCCTCCCTCAGGGAAGCCAAAGCGCAGCTCTCGGACGGATTTGCTCTTGAAAGAACTTCAGTTATATCGTACACATATCAACAACGTAATTCTACCCAGGTAAGTGCGCTCGTTCCAGCGTACAAGGTATCAGGCAAAGAGCTCGGAAAATATCTCTTGCAACTCATATCTCGGAGCCTGGAAATGGAACCGTATGAAACCCCCCATAACACTTTCCCAGGTGTCCCTGGCTTTTCCTGCTTTGAGAACCCGTCTGACTCTCTGGACGAGGGAGATAACATGAACAATGAGGTGTTCGAGCTCCTCGATCTCGGACCGCTCATTTGCAACTGCGAGTTTGGCGATGTAGGTTCCTTTCTCCTCGGCCTTTGCTTCTTTGTAGTATGAGAAGATGTCGCTAGAAGGAGGAACCGTACATAAACGTCATAGATAAGAAGAGGGAAGGGAGAAAACACAGACTTGATGAAACCGATGCAGGCGATGGTATCCCTGTGAAAATGTTAGAGAGTTTCCGTGTTCAGAGGAGGATTATTCTTACGGAAAGACCTGTATATATTCCACAGAATTGGGAAAACTATCCTTAGGCCAGATGAATGCAGCGTAAGCCGCACCAATCGAGTCCTTCTCCCTCATAAATTTCACATAAGGAACTGAGTCTCTGCCAAGAGGTAAATTCCTGACTTTGTCCTGGCTTTGGAAGTGGTCAGAGCTGACGAAGTCAATCGTGCTGGCATAGATGGAGTTCGCTCCAAATGCTGGATAGAACTTTTGGAGACTGTGGCATGTTTCCGCCACGCGATCGAGGACAGGGTGGAGCTGGCGAGAGCCGGAGCAGAGCCTGGGGACAAACTCTGCTACAGCATGTGAATCGATCAAGGCGTCGTCGATGATGAATAAGAGACCCGTGTACAACGCAATTTCTGCTTGTAAGTCGATCGAAGGGATGTGTTCGTAGGCGGTAACGGCGACATGGTGCGCGCTTATGAATTTATTTTTAAAGATGTCGTTGTTCTTTCCATCTTGGAGGTCCCACGCGCGAAGACGCCTCTGAATGGCCTCACCCACAGCTGGATCAGCATCCTGGAAGCCAGAAAGCGATTTTGGCAACGCGCCAGGAAACTCGTCAATGATGGCACGAAGCGTTTCTGCGAGCTGCCTTTTATCCTGGGAGGGAACGGATTGAGTGAAGGGGAGAAAGGATGAGGGAGAATCCTACAATAGGTGTCTGGATGACAGGTATTGTCATGATTTGTGACGGATTCTGAGCACAGAAGTAGATGTCAGTTATCTTGTCGAGTGTGCACAAAACAATGATGCTCGGGGTATGGAGAAAGGGCATACACGGTGAGATTTTATACGATATGCAGGGACTTTCGTGCCGCTCATTGTGCGATACAGGAACAGTGTATGTCGAACGTCATTACGAAGCATACATAGCCTTGTCTCTGAGGGTTTGCAGAATTGGTGCGATATGCACCAGCGAAAGAAAGGCGATGCCTGAGAATCTCTGATAATGTCCGAAGGAGTGACCGCTAGAGTGCAGAAACATCAGCTCTGTGTCACGGATCGCCTATGTTTGTCCATGATGCATGATGGGCCACTGGTCGCACCTGCCATCAAACTCTATAAACATGGCCTCTATGCAGATTGCGGATTGAATCAACTCAAAGGATACTAACCATGCTTTGGTTTGAATTTGAAGTTGATTCGAAAAAACCGTCATAATCGTAGATCCTTTTTGGTGCGACAGACCATTCTTGAACCTAGGACCTCGCAATGAGGCGTAAAAGGTGTACAAAGAGTCACAATTCTTCATCATCGATGGACTTCCTCGTCTGGAGACCGAGCTCACATCGTTGGTACTGAACATGCCAGACTTCGGTAGGGAGTAGCAATCGTGCTTCCCCAACCAGAGTCCATGGGGTGTACAGATATTCCAACATACTAGAGCTACCAGCGGGCATTGCTCGATGTCAGACCGACTTCACCTAGGTATCAAATTGAGCTGGATGGTGAACATCAGAATAAACATTCGGAGGTAGATATGAAGAGACATAGTCACCCGTACGCTGGGTGCGTCATGCTTCAGGTATCACCTTTCAATGCGCCAGTTGGTTTCCGATGGGGATTGCGCTTCAGCGTTCAACACTGGCCATGGTCGAGCTTGAATGGTCAAAGTTTAACGAAGTATGTCCCATGTGGTAAGATACT
The DNA here is from genome assembly GCA_027627245.1 of Meripilus lineatus. Classification (NCBI taxonomy): domain Eukaryota; kingdom Fungi; phylum Basidiomycota; class Agaricomycetes; order Polyporales; family Meripilaceae; genus Meripilus; species Meripilus lineatus. Next base: position 9,399 of record JANAWD010000714.1, on the reverse strand, counting down.
TCCCGAGAAGATCGGGTGGCAAGTATGGACATAAATGGAGAATCCAGAATACCATCTTCCCCTACCATCAATCTTCGGATTTCGAGGGGGCCAGGCTCGAAGGGCGCAAATGACGGCCCGGGGTCCCACAAACGATACTTTCTCTCCCTTTGACAGACCACTTCCATAAGGTGTCAATTGTTGAAGTACAGGTCATTCCTTCTCAGAAAGATCCGACAGAAAACGCGGGAGAAACCTCTCGCAATCAGTAAGTATACTTCCTGCAATCACGTCGCATTCGAGCCTCAAAGACCTGTAGAGACAACAGCTTACCATGCCGGATATATGATTTCGTTCAGGACTTACTTTCCTCCGGCGTTTTCTAACAACGTTTCTCCGGTGTTCTGTACCAGGAAGGCCAGAGGCCACTCTCTACTTATCTCTCCTAGAGACGACAAGGCTGCTGGTGGATCTCTTCGATATTCTCTTCACTTGTGACATGACACCACGACCAGTCGGGCCATACAGTCTCATCGACAGAATTTTGGCTCTGCAATTTGCCATATTTCTTGGTCTCCTTCGAGGATATTCTGACCTGTCACTACATGGAAGGTTGGACGGCCGCGTTGCATCCTCACTTCACGCCGCGAAATTCACGAGAAGGGCTGCAAATTTAACACCCGGTCAGTAATTCCAATCCATGTCTGCGGTACTTATTTTCGAAAACCAGCCCTGTTAGGGTATAACCGAGCGATTTCGAGTGCGAGGGCGACTTCGATGATTTAGATGCTCCACGGTCCACTTTCCTACCATGACAGGCACGGGAAATGTGAGTCTACATTACCATAGCGAGAGGACTCACACCTCTATTGCAGCCGTCAAAAGGTCCCAGACTTTCCACCCGCATTTCTAGAATTCGGAGGGCCTTCAAGTATAGATGGTGAGTGAGTATTACCGAGTGATTCTTGCCACAAGGATTAATGCTCCTCTCCTGAGAGGAAGCATCGGCCCAGCGTGGCGAGAATATGAACTAAACGGTGGAGCATTCAGTCTCGGGATGATCATCACCAAACACCATCCTTACTTACACCTTTCTTTATCGCACCGAGGACCGGTCAGCAAGTTCGATGAGCCAATGGATGACGAATATTTCTGAACGTGCACGACGACGCCATTCTTGGTCGAGAGTAACGCCTAGTGAAGATTTTTGTCTTCCTACCTTGTCAATTCTATAACCATTCTTGCGATCAGCATGGGTGATTGTAGGAATTGAGGGAACCACTTCAACGACATTGCGAAGTTCAAATACGATTCGAACGTTCACAACATGAACTTGAACCTTTCACTTGCACACGCGCCAAGACATGCTTCAGGCACTGATTATCGGATCGGAGATTCGGGGCCGAGACACGGGATCTTCGCGATTAAAATGGCAAATCCCGACAAGGACGGTGACGTCACCCCTGGGTATGGGCGTCTTCGCAAGAGGCTTTGCACACAGTACGCATCGCATTTCGATAATGATTGATGTTATTCCAATCTGGAGGAACAATGGAGGATATGGGGCAGAATTTCTGATTATCCCCTGATAGTTTTGAGCTCGGTAATCTTCATCGTCGGTTACTTCTCGGCCCTGAGGCGTTTTGGGAGGTGTAGCTTGAGGAGGAATCGAGGAGTGAGACGATCATGAGGTACCCATACGGAGGTCTTTCCTCGGCAGTCGACGGAATCCGTGCGGAATACTAAGGATTCACGGTACGGTATCTAATCCGAAATCGAAATGTGGTCAACTCACACCTCAGGCCTCAGGTACATGGGAAATGAACCGAGTAGATGTGTAAGATATTATTGAATACGAGCCAGAAATACATGAGCCTCGTGGTATGGTGCGCTCCACAAAGGGTGAATGTTTCCAAGAGATGGGGGAGATATAGGAGGTCAACACGTATAAGATATCAGATACTCTCTGCATAGGAGTTCCCGATGCGGCGGAGAGGGCCCAAAATTCTGCATGTCGTCCTCGTATAATTAGAGCTACTAGCTTGTAAGCTACGACCGATCATTGGGGAAGATACCTAGTAACGAGGCGTTGATTGGACTGCGCTCACAGCGTCGGGGACAAGATGGCCCTTGCTACGGATAAGAAAAAATACTCAAAGTGGCGTCGTTGCGGCATGCACCGGGCAAGGATATGCCCGTGGCAGCGTTTGTTGTATCCGAGCTGCCTTTCATTGCCTGCTGAAAGAGCTTGTTTTCGGATTATCACGAGGAGAGAACATATGCTATTGTAAGGTCCGAGCGCAGGAGCACACAGAGGAGAAGAGATCTGGTCGAACGAGACATTGTCCAGAACCTACGGGATGAGAGTCGAAGGCGATGTTGTCTGTCTGATGTCGTATTAGAAGCTCTATCGCTGTGAGGATGATGCCACTGGGAGAGATTAGAGCCAAAAGAAAGGAATAAGCACGAGAGTATATTTCCGAAAACCGTAGGGGAATATTCCCAGATGGGATTGATTGGCGCCAGTATTAAAATGCCACGTGGGAAAATAGACTATCGACAAAAAAACACATGCCAATTCATTGGACTTGAAATACTCTAAGTCTGAACATCCCTCCCTCGTCTTATCTTGTCTCTTCCCTCTCTCTCCTCGACGTCCTAGACCTCAAGACCCCCCAACTTCGTGCAACGCAATGGCAACCGAAGTTCAGACCGCCCCTGAGCTTACCATCATATCTCGTGTCGCTTCAATCCCCCTTGTCGCGTCTTCTCTGGGTACCATCCATACCACACTCACTTCCAATCCCTATACACGCTCTCCGTACTCTTACGCAGAGGGTATCTCGAAGACGGCTCTTAGTTATGCGGAGCCCCTACAGAAGCGTTTGGCCCCTCTTCTCGTTCGCGCAGATGGTCTAGCGAATAAGAGCCTGGATGTCGTCGAATCCCGCTACCCCTATCCGTTCAAGACCCCTACGGAAGATATCATGAAGGATATCAAGGGGCACAGCGACCACGCCTACGATATTGCTAACAAAACCATTGACGAGAAGGTCAAAAGCCCAGCCAAAAACGTTGCTCAGGGTATCGACCGAGTATGGTTTTCTCCCAAAAGTCGGCAAATCATTGCTAACCCGACTATATGCAGCGTTTTGCACCTGTGGTGGACTACTTCGAGGTTGCCGTAAACAAAGTCCAATCACGGACCGGTAGTCCCACGGAAACGGCGCCTTCGGAGCCTGCCCAGTACCAATACCAGCGCGCATTCGCCCTTTCGAAGGATCTGAGTGATGGACTATACACGTACTCCTCAGAACAGATCAACCAGCTCAAGGCCCAGAGCGTCCTCGTACAGCGAGCTTCGGATGCAGCTCACAAAGTGAGCGAAGTTGCCTCTACAAGCTACGGCGTAGCTCAGGAGCGTGCGCATGCGCTCAGCGACGTTATGCTGCAGGAACTTCAGAAAGTCCAGGTATGAAACCACGCGCCGTTTTGATCACGATTCTGATATCACCTCTTCCAGACATCCACTTCCCACCTTCCCGCTGCCGTTCAATCCTCCTTCCATGACATCTCTGGTCACCTGTCCGCAACTATCCACGACTTGACTGCGATCCTCAGTAACCCCCAGGACTCCCTCACGGAGAAGGTCCAGAAGGTCCGCGACACCGTGACGGAGCGGGTTCAACCTATTCTCGAAGCATCTGCGGTCAGAGTACAGGAGATTCTCAACAATATCACGAAGAAGTCAACGGACTCGAAAGAAGCAGTCCCTAACGGGTCTGCGTCGAACGGACAAGCATAGGGAAGTTGTAATAGCTCCGATGGTTGTGGATATTATTCCAATTAGACTTATTCCCCTCTGTCTTACGTCTTCGTCACGTTGCCTATGTTTTGTTCTCTCTGAGTACCCCCTACAGTCCTGGTCTTCTCATGTGTTTTGTTCACACTATGCCATTTCAACGACGCATTCATTCCCCGTTTACGATGCGATTCCCCTTTCCCTCAACTCTTGACCTCCTCTCGCTGTTATCGACTCCATCCCATCAAAAACTCGGTGGGAACCGTGTACTTTAACATATGGACTGTTAGTGTACAAGATCCTTCGCTTTTAGTTTCTCGGTTTCCCAATTATCAGAATAGAATTCATGATGTACATTCTTGTTCGCTACATTGTGGTATAGACTTCTTCAATTTCTGCATATTCGTACTCATCTCTTTCTTGCCTCGAATCAACTTGAAGTTCATTACGAGGAATGGCCTAAAAGCCTCGGCTTTGTGCGGGGGAGATGGGGAGGAGGGGCTGGCCGATGGCCGCGATCTCATTAACCTCCTTGAACGCCGTCTTTCTTGGGCCCTATGGACCTTGGTGCGACCATCGTATCATTGCGACCGACAGTCTTGTCTACGGAAATCTGTGAACGGATTATAGATAAGATCGCCCTTCATATCTCCCTCTCAAATCTCACAAAAGGTGATCTCTGTGCATGTGTGCTGGTTTCTCGCGCCTGGGTTCCTCAGGCTCGGACTCGATACCACATATTCAAGGACATCCGTCTCAGCACTTGTATCCAGGCCCGACATCTGCTTCGTGTGCTTTCCGGTTTACCAGAATTGGGACAATGGACAGCTGTCCTCATTGTCTCGCCAGAGGAACAATTCAAGGAGGATCCTGGGGATGGGAAGGTCGACCAAGAAAGCCTATACCGTTGGCATACAATTGGATTTATGAGATCCTTGGAATTCTGCCGAAACTCCTCGTTGGTCTACGTGCATTAAGCTTCGAAAGGCTTCCAGTTGTGCTGCATCCGTCGTTTATCCTGCTCATGACCCGATTCGTCACTGTGGAATCCCTGTTGCTCCAGAGTATCGAGTCTCTGTCGTTCTCCGAGATCATGCGACTCTTGAATAGGTTTCCCCACCTTCGAGAAGTTGAAGTGCAGTCATGTACCTGGAGGCAAGCGGCGCGTTTTTACAAGGGGAAGGCTCATTAGTTGACGTCCTTGGTTGTTGTGAGGTCTGGGGAGTCTCAGAGGGGGGATATGTTGACGTGGGCACTGGGCGTTGGGGAGCAAATCGGGCGAGGGGTTGACGAACTTATATTGGCAACCTGTTCATGTCCAACAAACGGATGTCCTCGAAGGGATCTTGGCGAGTTGTAGGAGTGTTGCGATTGGGTATGATTACTTCACCGATGGGGATTGTGGTGAGTTCAGGATGCATCACTGGTCGATTGCCTTGATTTTGAGGTTGAAACCGTTCAATCGACCCCTTTTCTGGTATTGTCAGAGCCCCCTTCACATGCGAATCATTCATGTCTGCAACGCATCGAATTCACAAATATGCCGACTGAAGTGCTCTTTTCGTTTCTGTCCCGGTTACCATTCGTTACCCCGCGGTCACTCAGAACCATAAATATCAACATGAGGGCTGCTGTGTTCCACGAGGATTTCAAAGAGGAACGGAAAACGATGGACAACGTTTTATGCCATTCGAAATTGGCAAGGCTGGAAAGGCTCACGATCGAAGAGATTCTCTACTCGCCTAGGTCCCCTCTGACGGCTTTCAACACTTTGTTGCCAAAAAGGTTACCTCGATCTTGTCGGAAGGGTGTCGTGTGGTGCACTCTGGGCGGTGATGAATGTGAGTGTGCTCATCTAGAATGAGGAAAAACGCCATGACCTATTTATATGCTTACCGTAATGTTCTCAGCGACGAGGGTCGTTGCTTCATGAAACCAGCGTTTTCTGACATGTATCCGGTCTTTTCATATATCTAGCAGGAGCGTCCGAGTCGCTGTGAATAGTAATCAAGGATACTCAGGATGAACGCCGGCGGTCGGCGGATGATATAGTATCCCCTGTCCTTCTTTGAACAATGATCATACAATCGAAGGCTTCAGACCTTCCGAGGCCCTGGATGTAGAGTTCACCGTGTTGGGATTATCATCTCCGTCATACTCAGAGCCATTTCAGAGCCCTCCTTCGATCTTCCCTCATCCTAATTATTGCACTGACTTCAAGTTCCAAAGTTCCGAATCTCGGGCGAAGCGTAGATGCGCGGCGGTGGCAACGATGATATATCCATCACCGATTGACCCATGCGTGTTCATCATGAGAAACGCCATTGGATCAATGGGGTCCCAGAATCCAGGCTCCACGAGTCGATGGTATCAAGATTTCCTGTGGTGAGTGATTTCTACCGTCGTGATCGAGGGGGTAGCGGGATTAGTCTTCTGGGGCACGGGAACATAGTAGGCTTCTTTGCATTACTTTACTTTGACATCACGAATGATTTCTCTGGACAGGACCGAATGACCACAGTACGGGGGGTGGAGCATGGTACGTATATGATCAAAGCTAGATACTCCTTTCGTTGATACCTTAAGGAATAAAATAGTTTCCTGTGAATATGTTTTCGGGTCTCCCGCGACTGTTCCTTGCCCTGGGACCAAGCGACCTCGGGCTCTCAACGGGTCGTTTCACACTATCAAACGTGCCCGGCGGCACGCAAACATCACACTCGGGTGTGAACACGAGGCTTGATGTTAATTTGAGTCTATTGCAAAGAGGTAGTTAGGATCCCCCCTCGAGGAGCGACAACAAGCATACACACCAGGGACTTGTCCCGGTCGAGGGACCGCACTTCGATAGTTAGATGGTGGACTTTGAAGACAAGGGCTCTATCAACCTGGAAGTCCCTGCCAATGATACAAGACGGCACCCTGTTACATATCCAACAATGATGAGAGATGGAATGGAAGCATATTCGGAACACATACAGTGCTATTATCTTTGCGAACGACTTTCCGGTTGACGAGAGCAATCAAACACTTGTTGACCCGTGCTTGTGGCAAATCGGGTTGTTTGATAAGTTCGATGACTACGTGGGTGTTCCGCATGAATGACCAAGTTCATCTGACTGAACGAGATAATCAAAGGACGTACGAGCGGCTCCTTTGCCTTCTTTGTCCAACAGCCCCTCGATCACGGTTTCCATGTTCCTTCTGAGATTGGGATCGTTTCCTCGGAATTCCAGAGGGAGCACGGAAATAACTTTGTCAATCATGAAAGACCTCTCTTTCTTTTCCTTCGCTGTGAGCTTGGGTTTTCCTTTCTTCTTCATGATCCCTTTGACGGGGGCGGGGGCGGGTCCAGAGCCATGGGTATTGTTGGTAGTATTTCCAGCATATGTGTCGTTCCCTGCTTCCGTTGCTATTGTTTGATCTGCTGATGGTTCGGGAGGTGGGGGTGGCGGAGCTTGCCGAGCCTGAAGTTCTGCCAAAGCAGCTGCAGCATCTTCCTCTATTCACGGGATATAGGATATCATTAGAAAACACCGGGATACGATATGATCTGGGGCCTACCTGCTCTTCGTTTAGCCAGCCTGAAAGATCCCTCAGTAGGCGCTTGTGGCCAATCTGTTGTAAGAGCGTTCATGTTCATCACGTATAGCAGACTCGCGAAACTTTCATTGAATGTCTCAAGGGAGTCGCTCAACGTTCGGAGTCCTTCGACATTCGCTTGGAGAGCTTCGGTTTCGTCGACTAGCTCGCTGAGAGCGGGTTCCAGGAACCCGAGTCCGTGTGGTGCGTCCGGGAATGCGCCTGATCTTGAAAGACGGAAGAGGGAACCCTGGGAAAGACGACGGAGTGGTGTCCTGTGAGGTGTTGGTGTCGTCGTTGGGAAGGCGGACATGATATTCAGGATTCGGGATCGGTCTGTATTATCAGCGAGACAGAATCAGATGTTTGGTAAATCTTATGGAAGATGGTGGACTGTGGAAGGAGAGTCACGATCTTCAATCTTCGGTTCAACAACGCGATCGTGGCGTGGGAGAACATCAGATAAGGCAAATAGACGCACATTTTGTGGCGCCCAGTGTCGACCACGGTCACCACATCCCCAGTTTCGGCTATTCTCAGTGAACGGAATGCATGTGAAATTTTGTGTAATGACAGAATATCTTGATATGGAAACGGTGCCCGAGACGGCAACTAAGGTCGTATGGTCGCGATTTAGATGACGAGTCGCCAACAGTGGTAACACAATAAGGTGAAAATCGAGACTAAGATGCGACACCATCAGGCGATCGAAGAGACTGAACCTTCATCTTTTATGGGCACAACTCGGACGGTTTAAAACTCAGTCGATGTTCGTTGAAGCATAGTCGCGATTACGGGGACTGGGTCGAAGAAGCCATGACTTGAACATACGATATGTAGGGGCCGTATTCCAAGATTCTTCGAATTTGAATCTCCTTGATTCCAACGAGTGCCAAACGTCGCGATGCCGTTAACATACACTTCGTTTCCATCTTCGTATCACCGGAGTGAAGATACGAGGACTAATTGCCACGGGTTTGAGGAGAATGTAGGTAATGTCAGGGATGAACCGAATTCATCTCGTTCCCTCACTCAGTGAAGAGTGGACAAAAAAAGGAGTCCTGACCTTTTTGAGCATCCCGAAAATCAGCGGAATGCAGGGAGATTGGAGAGAGCCTTGGGGTTCCTACACCAATGGAAATATTGAGACATGACGTTGTTAGTATTGATTGGGAAGTTTCTAATCATTTCTGATTTTCTTGGCGGATTACTTGAAGCGAGGCTTCTTGCTACAAATGCTTTCAACCTTCAAATGCGCTCACTTGAACGATTTCTCATCAAACCAGGAGAAGTGCGGGTACCGCGATGGTATCGCGCGAAACCCCTGACCGAATGTGACTGAGGAGATTGCGAAGATCGTCCAGCCAACAAGAGCACCGAGGGGAAAGTGCCATTTGATGGATCGTCGATGTCGAGGTAGACAGACTTTGGAGCCACCATCCAATCCTTTTGACACTATAATAACCCAGGTGCGATTGGCTATCTTGTACCATTTATGGAACGGGCTGAACGGTAATGAAATCAGAAAGCTCACATATCGGTGTTCCCGGACGTCTCGGGATGTCGTTGCGTTGTCGACATGATACGGTATGTACAACGAGACGAACACAAAGATAGTTGGTGCCTCGAAATGTGTATGTTACTTCAACCCGAATATTGAACGTCCCTCTGTGAGGTCGTTGGTTGAGGGAGGGAATGAGCGAGCAGTTGCCTCGATTGAGATTAAGGATTTCATTAAGATATGCGCGTATCATCAAGTAGGAAACCGCCTGCCTTCTTTTTGTCTGAGCCTCGTCTTCAATGATCACATCAACATTTCTGACTTGGAAGGCTCATGGCCCTGCAAGGACGCACTGCCCAGATTACCCGAAAAGTATGCGCCCATCGTTCAACACGGTGTTGCACTGCAATGCGTCAGCGAGGGCGGCTTGTTCAGCACCTGATCATCTCAAGTGTTGTGGTGGATGCGAGCATGAACGTCAACCCTGCCCTGGCCATCACCGAGCTGTTCTCAGCGCCCGGTTGCGGCGTTGCCG
>JANAWD010000713.1:0-19786 GCA_027627245.1 Meripilus lineatus | reverse complement strand
CTCCCTTCGGCTGCCCTCTGCGACAACTGCGAGAACATCGATGACCCCAGCCGTCTCCTCATTGATCACGGAATGCAGATGCAACCTTGCAACAAGACCATTGCTGACTATCTCATGTGCTCCTCGTTCCCCATGAATGCTCTCCCGCCTCCTATCTCTCACCTTCCCGATCCTCAACTGCCTGTCCCTGACATGGGTTACTCCGCCTCTCAGTGGATCGAATCTCTGCATACTCCCGAGAACCGCAGTGGTCCTCTCATCCAGTGGGCGCCCTATCTAGCTTATTCGGCATTGCGGCCCCCGCAATGCTGATCTCGTTTGATGGCATTGCGGCTATTATCAAATTCAGATCGGCATTGCGGCCCCCATCAATCTCTCCGATCAGCATTGGGGCTTCCCATCAATTCGCCAAGTGCATTGCGGCCTTTATTTCAAATTCAGATCGGCATTGCGCTCTCCCATCAATCTGCCAAGCCTTTCAATATAGATCCATCAATCCACTCCATATATGATAATCCCTTCACTGTCTCCCTCTTTCCCTTCCCCTCAGTTCCTCCCCCTTTATTATTCCGGTCTGGGGGGCAATTTCTAATGCCTGTTGATCATACAAGACAAATAAAAAAACATAAGAAGACTCTGTCTGTATGATCAAGTCATATCCATCAATCCACTCCATATATGGTAATTCCCTTACTGTCTACCTCTTCCCCTTCCCCTCAGTCCCTTCCCCTTCATTATTCTGATCTGGGGGTAATTTCTAATGACTGTTGATTATACAAGACATATAAAGAAACATAAGAAGACTCTGTCTGTATGATCAGAACTGAAATATTTATCAGGTGACTCAGCTGTCCTTATTATTCCGGTCTGGGGGGCATTTTTTAATTACTGTTTATCTTACAATAGCAAGTTATCAGCATCTATTTTCGATCCATACTACTCCAGGATTCTCTCTTAGAATATACATCGTAACATGGGAACAAAAATCTGTGGAGATTAATATATATGTATCACCAAAGAGACCAATAGAATCACTCCTATGGAAAACACAGAGACTGCACTCTACAAAGGCTGAATCTAAAGATATATTGTATCATTGTTGTCACCTAAGAAATATGAGAGGGAAGTGAGAGAAACAAATAGAATAAAGAGAAGAACTAGGGAAAACAGCAAGATCAAGGATAGATTGATAGAGATCACCTAACAATTATGAGAGGCAAGAGAGAGAGAAAAATGTAATAAAGAGAAGACATAGAGAAAACAGCAAGATCAAAGATAGACAAAAGAGCATGCAACAGAGATCGGCAGATAACTTATACTAAAATAAGCTTGAAAGAGATAGAATGAAACATCAGGTACCCATAAAGAGAACAAATAACTCTCCTACTCAGTATTATTTATTCTGAATATATACCACTCCAGAATTCTCCACCGAAATACTCAGTTCGGTAGCCTTCTATACCGAACTATACATGCAAATAGTAGCACACAATTAAATCCTGGTACTATCGGGTAGCCATAAAGAGAAGAAATAATTCTCCCACTCAGTATTATTTATTCTGGGTACACACTGCTCCAGAATTCTCTATCGAAATATCCAGTTCGATAGATTTCTATACCGATCTATATATGCAAATGGTAGCACACAATTAAATTCTGGTACCATCAGGTAGCCATAAAGGGAAGGAATAATTCCCCCACTCAGTATTATTTATTCTGGATACACACTGTCCCAGAATTCTCTACCGAAATATCCAGTTCGATAGGTTTCTATACCGATCTATGCATGCAAATAGTAGCACACAATTATATCCTGGTAGCATCAGATAGCTACATACAAAAGGAGTAATTCTCCCACTCGGTATTATTTATTCTCGATACACACTGTTCCAGAATTCTCCACCGAAATATCCACTTCAATAGGTTTCTATACCGATCTATGTGTGCAAATGGTAGCACACAATTAATTCCGGGTGGCATCAAGTAGCTACATAGAATACAAGCAATTCTCCCACCCAGTATTGTTTATTCTGTGTACACACTATCCCAGAATTCTCCACTGAGATATCCAGTTCGATAGGTTTCTATACCAATCTATGCATGCAAATGGTAGCACACAATTAAATCCTGGTGGCATCAGGTAGCCTTAAAGAGAAGGAATAAATCTTCCACTCAGTATTATTTATTCTGGGTATACACTGTCCCAGAATTCTCCACCGAAATATCCAGTTAGATAGCTTTCTATGTCGATTTATGTATGCAAATAGTAGCACACAACTAAATACTGGTAACATCAGGTAGCCATCAAGAGAAGGAATGAATCTCTCACTTAGTATTATTTATTCTGGACACACACTGCTTCAGAATTCTCTACCGAAATATCCAGTTCGATAGCTTTCTATACCAATTGATGCATGCAAATTATAGTACACAAATAAATCCTGATAGATTCAGGTAGCTACACAGAATAGAGGTATTTCTCCTACTCAGTATTATTTATTCTGAATATACACCACTCCAGAATCCTTCATCAAAATACTCAGTTCAGTGGCTTTCTATGCCCATTTATGCATGCAAATAATAGCACACAATTAAATCCTGGTAGCATCAGGTAGCTACACAGAATAGAAGCAATTCTCTCACTTAGTATTATTTATTCTGAATATACACTCCTCCAGAATTCTCCACCGAAATACTCAGTTGAGTAGCTTTCTATGCCGATTTATGCATGCAAATAATAGCACACAATTAAATCCTGATAGAATCAGGTAGCTACACAGAATAGAAGCAATTCTCCCACTCAGTATTATTGATTCTGGATACACGCCACTTCAAAATTCTCTACCGAAATATCCAGTTCGCTAGATTTCTATACCGGTCTATACATGCAAATGGTAGTACACAATTAAATCCTGGTAGTATCAGGTAGCTATAAAGAATACAAGCAATTCTCCCACTTAGTATTATTTATTCTAAGCATATACCGCTCCAGAATTCTCCACCGAAATACTCAGTTCGGTAGCTTTCTATGCCGATTTATGCATACAAATAGTAGCACACAATTAAATTCTAGTATCGTCAGATAGCCATAAACAATAGAAATACTTCTCCCACTCAGTACTATTTATTCTGGATACACACTGCTTCAGAATTCTCCACCAAAATATCTAGTTCGATAGCTTTCCATGCCGATTGATGCATGCAAATAGTAGCACACAATTAAATCCTGGTGGCATCAGGTAGCCATAAAGATAAGGAATAATTCTCCCACTAAGTATTATTTATTCTGATTACACATTGCTTCAGAATTCTCTACCGAAATTCTCACTTCAGTAGCTTTCTACGCTGATCTATGCATGCAAATAGTAGCACACAATTAAATCCCGGTAGCATCAGGTAGCTATAAAGAATTCAAGCAAACCTCCCACTCAGTATTATTTATTCTGTATATACACTGCTCCAGAATTCTTCACTGAAATACTCAGTTCGATAGCTTTCTATGCCGATCTATGCATGCAAATACTAGCATACCATTAAATCCTGATAGTATCGGGTAGCCATATAGAGTGGAAATAAATCTCCCACTCAGTATTATTTATTCTGAGTACATACTGCCCCAGAATTCTCCACCGAAATACTCAGTTCGGTAGCTTTCTATGCTGATCAATACATGCAAATTGTAGCATACAACTAAATCCTAATAGTATCAGGTAGCTACACAGGATAGAAGCATTTCTCTCACTCAGTATTATTTATTCTGGATACACACCCCTCTAGAATTCTTTACTGAGATATCCAGTTCAATAGGTTTCTATGCCAATCTGTGTATGCAAATAGTAGTATACAATTAATTCCTGGTAGCATCAGTTAGCTACATAGAATAGAAATAATTCTCCCACTCAGTATTATTTATTCTGGATATATATCACTTCAGAATTCACTGCTATAATATCCACTTTGCTTGCTTTTTATATCACTCTATATATCTAAATTGTAGCATATACTTAAATCCTTCTAGCATCAGATAGCTAGCTATATAGAAAAGACACAATTCTCCCTCTCTGTATTATTTATTCTAGGTACAAACTACTTCAGATTCTGTATCCAAATATTCAGTTTAGAAGCTTTCTATACTGATCTATACTTTGCAATTGTAGTATACTATTAGATTCTAATAGCATTAGGTAGCCATAAAAGAAAGAAATGATTTTCCCACTTATTATTATTTATTCTAGTAATAATTACTTTATGATATACTCAAATTCTTTTCAGTCGTTTTTCTCTATATTTACTTCCTTCAAGAATCAGAGAAATAATTCTATACTGTGATCTTTTTATATGGACAAATTGTATTCAATAGAAATACTTAATAATCTGATTACAATCTCTGAATTAGTACTCAAACTGTATTTTACAATCCACATCAACTTTTCTTCCATCATAATCTTGACTCAAAAACAAAGTGACTCATAAATTAAGTTCAAGCAATTGTTGACACTCTATTTTCATCACAAGTCGGACAAGCAGAACTTAGCAAACTTATGCTATTATATCAAAATAAATCATAGCATGCAAGATAAGAACAACAAATATAAAACAAATGCAAAGTAGGAATATAAACTATGTAACACTACTGATAGCCCTGACGATAACCTTGTCCCCTATAGATCAACTCTTCATAATCATCCTGGAGAAACCTGTTTAGCACATCCGTGTGAGTGTTGAGGACCCAAGACACACGTCCAGGGGATACAATATCTTCCGGCTGCTTGAGCAAAGGAGCCCATGGAAGGATGGAATGATAAAAAGCGTCAGAGAAGAAGATCACAATGTCACCTGGAGAGTATCTAAACAGATCTCAATATCGGGAGGCGTAAGAATGAAAGGAGAAATCAACTTACTTGAACTTCATACGGACATCAGGGAGAACCAATTCCCCCCCCTCAAAGGCACCACTACAGAAGATGGCGCAGAGATAGTCCTTGCGATCACGATGCATCCGCGCGGTTGACTTCCATAATGTCACCCTGTTAAAAAAGATGCCCCCCTCGTAGCCTTCCTCATTGTAGTCAGACGACGCCCAGTGTCCGCGGTCAAACGCAATTTTCAGCAGTCGGAATTGCTGGGGAAAGAAACGCTTGACGTAGCGTGATACCAGATCTTGTATTTTCCAATCTGTATGCGTGAGCTGAACAATACGGTTTCGCTCAGCGGAAGATCTTCCTAACAGAGCGGCTGACGGCCGAACTCTCTGTGAATTATTAGTATCACATGAACAACTCATTGACTTTGCACTCACATCAGGATGTCCTTGCTCCGTCCAGTACTGACAATCGTGTCTCACCCCCTTGTGTTCGTAGCGGATGATGTCCGTACCCGCTACTTTATAGAACATCAGGGGGTACGACTGATCCGCCTCGTGACGCTGGTCACCAGAAGAGATATCGATTTGGTTAGGAAACTCGTGAGCGAGTTTCTGTGTATTGATATGCTTGGCGAGAAGCGCACGATCCTGAAACCCATCTGTAAGAATATATAGCATCAACATACATAGAACTTACCGGAATATTGTCCCTGATCTTATTGCCCTCAGCGTCGTAGTGATAGCTAAGGTAGAGAACAGCCGGTTGGCGATTTGCGCCGAAGAGCAGGGTGGTGGTCGTACGAAGTTTGAAGTTTGGTTTTGTCATCTTGCACTCAATCTTCTCAGCCCAGGCCAGATTCTTATCTGAATGCGGCCGGGATCTGAGATGATCCAAGTTGATATCTGTAAAGATACACCCTGGGATACACAATTATGCTCAGAGACACGGGGGAATACAAGAGGGGACATACCCTCATGCCGCAAATACTTCGCCGTCCTATTCACTTGATGAACATTGCTCCGCTGGTGACGCCTCATCTCTTTGTCTACCGCCCCTCGCCTCGTTGGATCTATGGCGCGACTGAAATGTCTTGTAATGCTCGGATTATGAGCACCTGCATCTGCGATGAACACTGGCAGATCATCGCTGGCACTATGCCTACGGCGACGAGCTCCGCGACGAATTGCATCTACAGACACTGAGGAAGATGCCACATTTGTCTTCCATACTGTAAGCACACACAAACTGGAGGGGGCGAAAGAGAGAACGTACCCATGATGTATCGTGAGAGGCGACACCTGAACGTCTTCTGAGCAGAGCTGCCTGCGCCTCGGCAGCTCCACGTACACGGCACATAGCGTCCCGGGCTTTTATTGTCGTGAAAAAGCCAGCAAAGATAGTGCACTGCAAAGGGATGACCTAGGGCAAGACACGATGATGTACAACACTGGTGAGGCGTCAAGCTTATGTCAAGAACCACCAAGTTGCCGTCGAATAGCAGGGTTGTCGAGTGTTCTGGGAGTGGGCAGGGACAAATAGTAGTCGGATCACAAGAAGGCGAAACACGAACAGAGTGCTGGTGTGGGGCAAGAGGGGGTGGTGTGAAATACAATGGTGCCGTCAGGGTCGAGCAGCCAAGCTACTCAAAGCCTGCGATGTCGAGCACCGTGGTGTGAGACAGAAGGGCAAAGTCGGCCAGAATATTCAAGGGAGATGAACAACAAGAGCGACGAGTATCAGTGACAGTGTCAATGTAAGATGTGCTGGCATCGCGGCGGGCCACTTGCAATATTCACACGATGTTTGACGGCTTCCACAAGCCCGAGATTTTGGAAGCAAACAATGAGTGCATCATCGGCCTATCGTGCTGGGATCAGGATGACAATGAGGAGGCATACTCCTCTCTGCATGTCAACTTCTTCTCAATCACTCGTCTCTCTTGATTGTCAAACCACTGTTGTCCCGATTGATCAACCATGTCATACAGGAGCCATCTAATATCACAGGCGCTGCCATTGCACCATAGGCTTAGAACGCAGCTCAGTAATACTCACAACAACATTCATTACGCTATAGCTCAGTACAATGCTACCTGGTCACTCCCTTGTGCGCCAGGCAGCCGTGATCTCATCACAACGCCGGCCGTAGTAATTGGGCAACATGCGTTCGAACTCCGACCTCTGCGTCCTCACTAGCATTCTGTAACTTTGCTGCAACTTTTAACAGTGATATTCAACCTTCGCAGAGTATTTCGCAGAAGGCATGAACAAGGCCGTGCAAATGGGAGTGTGTCAGTAAGCGTGCCACTCAGCATCAGCATAAGGCCCTACCTGCTTCATCTCCCACGGCTTTTGGGATCCCTGCCCCAGAAGGTGCTGTTGGTAGCTATGCGAGAAGCAATCATGCTATCATTCCTCCTGTGGAAAACCCGTGAGATTCAGGGGATTAGCAGATTATGCACTTACTTCAAACAGATAGTACGCCTTCGGAACGGCGACCGCCCAGGTAGATACTCGGACAGGTCATTGTTGCGTCATCCGGTATTGTTTTCCGTGCAGGTAAGGCCTCAATTGCACGAGGAAATGCATGGATATGAACGGCAATTGAGGTTGGTCAGCGTTATCTGTTGCGTCGCGCGAGTTTGTAGAGTTAGTCACAAAGTATCGGGTAGGGGGGTACATTGACGAGTGCCGTGAAGAGGGTCATCAAGGCGTTGGGGCCAAGATACTTCGAACCCTGTTCTTGTCGGTCGACACCAGCCCTAGTCGTCGCCAATGATGGTTGTCGCATTCAAGGCAAGCCTCAAACCGATGGCGTCGATTATCCACCAGTGTTCACGGCTCGTGACTGTTTGCAATACGTCGTTGAGTGGCACAATGAGTAGGTCAATGGATATGAAACGCGATCCACGGCTGTCCACTCACCAGCACAATCCATATTTTGTCGCAAGATTTCACCATCCCCCAGCATTCTAATCCTCGTTCTAATCTCTCCTAGTATATGCCCTACCATGCCAGTGATCCATCTCTTCAACATCTACCCAGTCGGCCTTCACTGACACCAAATCTCAACACCGCCGTCAAGAGGTGGATGGTGGTTTGAATGATGCCGAGTGCTGCCTCACGGCTCCCAATACAGACGGCTGATTCCCAGTCCATAAGCAGAGTCAGCTCGGCTTACACCAGTGTTCAGAGTGAACCCCAAACTCACCAGATTTTAAGGGCCATCGATCAAGCAAACCCGTTCTGGAGCAAGCAGTCTTGGGCAACGCAGTACTGCAGAGGTAATTGGCGAATGCTTTCTCGTGTAGGGTCCAGTGTGTAGGAAATGAACGTAAATCGGACTTCGAGTTTGTCGTTGAATTTGCCGATTGTACAATGTCGACGGCCAGGTTGCCCAAGATGAAGTTAAGAGTGAGTGTGTTGGAGCGTCGAGAATCAACACCGGGTGCTCCGAGCGCCCGTCTCCAAGCAATGTGCTAACCGTGGGAGACACGTGGCGAAATCTTTGAAAAGACTTCCCCAAGCACATCCGAGCACAGACCACTGTCTTCTCTCTACAACCATAGTGCTAGCGTGTTTCGGGGGTGATATCCGATAGGTGAGTCGTCGCTTTTCAACGCGCAACCATTGGTTTTGGATTGAAACGACGTCAGGCATTCTGTTGCACCTGACTTGCGGCTTGGGCGGGGCGGGGTGGGGCCTGGGAGGACGGATGGAGTCTGAGAACATCGGAGCACTTACAACGGGACTGTGGCCTCCATTTGGTACGTGTGTCAAATCCTCATGTCCGAAAACAAGCTGAAACAGGGGTGCCGCCTCAGAGCGGACTCATTTGAGGTACGCTATACTTGCTCGGAGGACGGATGGAGTCTGAGAACATCGGAGCACTTACAACGGGATTGTGGCCTCTCTTTGGTACGTCTGTCAAATCCTTATGTCCGAAAACAAGCTGAAACAGGGGTGCCGCCTCAGAGCGGACTCATTTGAGGTACGCTATACTTGCTCAATGTGTTCGCTGTTGGTCTGCAGTCAACAGCGGCCACATTCGGTGACATAGTTAATCTGCGGTGCGCACTTCCGACTACCGCTTCCTTTTGATGCACCCTCCTTTATTGTAGACGTTTTTGGTCTGGCTTCGGCCCCCTCTTTGCACATATCGGGTATTGGCATTGTCTTCGGACACGGGGCTTCGGTCCCGTCTTATTGGGTGTTGTCGTTGTCTTCGGACGCGCGGCTTTAGTCCTGTCTTATTGGGCGTTGGCATTGTCTTTGGACTACGGGCCTTGGTCCTGTCCCTTGACACAAAGGGTTCTGGGGGCATCTTCCGATATGGCGTTGTCATCTTCGGACAACGTTGGGGGCAATTGCGGCTCCTGGTCATCTCACAAGGTGTAACCTACTGAGAATGGCCAAAATATGCCCTGAAAACTCACCGAGTTGGCTTGGGCTCTACGACTCTTTTGCGGCCCTGTCCCTAGAGTCTTGCCCAAGCCGTTAAGACTCAGAGTTGGCACGCAATGGTAATCGCCCGTGCTTATGAAAGGGGTGAGTCCTATGTCCGACACTGGACATCCCTAGCACGGGCAAATTGGGTACACCGCTGTTTTCCGTGTTTTCCTTCTGTGACACGCATAGCTACATGAGAAGCTAAGTAAACACTGTTCATTTCAGAACACAGATGATCACCATTTCACAGGGTAGATAGTCCTCTGAGGCCGCTGGGCCTGCCTTATGTGCTGCGCACAGGTCAATTTGCGTTCAAATGTGACTCTACGCATGCTTAGCATCCCACTACAGGCTAGTCATACGGATGCGTGTCTGGTTATTATGGTTATTATGATCTTGTCAAGTGGTACGTGGCAACACGTCTCACACTTCTGCTCTCACCAGTTGTGCCTTGTAGATGGAAATGCACCAATGGCTGGGTCTTACCTACCAGGCAGATGGCCAGCTGCCTGCTAGGTAGGACCTAGCTGGTTCTTGCCAAGAATAGGATCCGTGGCAGGACTTGGGATGTTGCAGGGAGAGCAGGGACAAACGATTGTATCCTGTACCATGAGCGCCTATTTACTATATTTGGATAGACAATTCATGATGTGGCATATCTCGGATTCACGCAGGAGCAAGTAGAAATATTATGGCAGCTTTGAAAGGGAATGTCAAACTGTGATAGATTCCCTGCAGTGTACAAGTGATCGATAGTCATAATCATGATCAGCTTGTATTGAGAGAACCAGATGAAGGACGTCAAAGTTAATCATAAGTGAGTGAGAGAGAGACATCGGCATGCTAGATACCAGACCAGTACCCTACCAAGCACGTCAGCTGTTACAACTCTATTGTGCAATAACAAGGAGTGTATTCATCACACGCTACCGACGTTTAGCCAAGCCGAATATCTGAATCCTTGTGAGCCAGATAAATTGGGAGGGACGCTTAAAATCTATTCAGTACCAGAAACAAGGGAGTGAATTCAAGAACGCAGATGGCCGGCACAAGGAAGATGGAAGTCCGTAGAATGCGTATAAAGAAGGGGAAAGATGAAGCAGTCCCACAGAATTTGGATGACGATGGTGGGAGGTCCCGCTTTTTAGATTTATCCTTGCCAGCATAGTGTGACTTTGTCTGGTGGTTGCCGTGTAGAGTAGATACTGCATTTTGGGGATTGAATACCGCATGAGTGTGCCTATCTATCTACCAATGGGGCTTCTAGCCGCTGTGATCCGACGGTGGGTATGGGCCCATATCTGCGTGGATGAGGGAAGCCATTGCAGTCTCTTCAGAGTAACCAGCCACAATCCCTGAGAGTGGTAACGCTAGCCCAATGTTCGTGCAAGCCTTGTGATCAGGCAATGAAGATATGGGTTGTCAGGGATCTGCCGCTTCACACACGGACTACCGGTGTGCTTGAAGTATGCTTCCATTGGTGAAAGCAGCATTGCGATTGATGCTGATAATTCTATGAACGAAGCATCATTCACGTATTGCCAGCCTTGTGATCGCGGTACTCTGCTCTGCTGGCCCACGAGCTGGGAGGGTGCATAGAACACTACTCACTGTGGTAGAGCTTTCCGCCATCATTCCCGTCAACCCTTTTCTTGATATCTCCTACACCTCTAAACCACAGCATCCCGCGACGATTCCTTCACCTTCTACAAGTGCAAACCTATATGAAAATTGCGATCAGACCTGTGAATAATAGCACGGCGGAAACAACTCAGGTGCACAAACGAAGCCAAGCATCCCTGAACAAAGGACAGCGCGCATAAAAGAGGGACGAGGGACAAACCCAGACATTTCCATAGTGCAGCGTTAACAATGCTCCCTCCTATGCACTTTCCACTCTTAGTCGAGTCGGACAACTCACCACCTGCGTGTACATCCCTAAGCGACATTGTACCAGAACAAGATCATTGGGGCATCCAAAATGGCCAGGCCGATCCAAATAAACAGCTCGCGAGAGAGACCATGAATTGGCAGGAGTGAGATGAGTTGGATGGAGAGACGAAAGTAGACAACGACAAGGACAACCTACTCGGTCGACTCACACAAAGCAAAGAAGTGAAGAAAGGGGAGAAATGCAACGTATGGTACAACAACGAACCTGAGATTTGATTTTGTGACAACAACGATCATATACTCCTCCTCATTCTCCTCCTAATGCGACCGCCTATGCCTTCTCGCACCCGAATTCTAATTACCGCGAATGAAACAGCAACATGGGTGTCCTGTATTGAGGTGACGGCAGATGAGAAGACAACCTGTATCGAGAAGCTCAATGGAGGGATTGTTCGACCCAAAAGATGTCTCTTGCTTACCAAGCATAGCAAGTACCCATATTCCAACTTTGCGATTGTGAAATGATACTCATCCGGGTCAGATTCAAAGCGCAAGAGTCTTTCAAAGAATGTAGTGGTGACGGCAACTTGTTGTGTGTTCTGAGTATGGCAAGCTTAGGAAGCGCCACTTCCGATGCGTGGACATCGGAGAACATGGCGGAGAAGCATAAACCATTGTCGTTGCTTCTGTAGGACACACTACGGGGCTAAGTAGAGTGCCGACATGGTATTAACCCTTTCTTCCGTGCGAGGGTACTCATATGAGCATCGGAAGTCCAAGCATAGAAGTATGACCGTCATATTTATCAGCATTGCTACAAAAGCTACCGCGCTGGCATGGATGCTATGGACAGAGTACTAAGGCGAGCTGGATCCCATCGTGTACTCAAATGTATCGTGCGACATGGTTCATCGCAGAACCTAACAGTCGCTCTTTGCTTTCCGTCGTCTTTATCTCCCGATTAGCTCAACATACTCCTTCCTAAGTTGGTCTGCACGCTCATAAAAAGCCCAGACACGCTCCTGAATGGCTGAATGGCCCGACATAGGTCATAGGGTAATCCAGAGGAGCCGTGACAGCAGCACAAGTGTGTCCCGGGCATGCTGTGTGCACATGACGTTATACGTCGTTCTTGTACTTGTGCTTGTGTTTGTGCGCGTGTAACAAGGTCTTGGTGGATGTCGAAGTACAAAGGATATGATGATAGAAACGGTGGATGGGACATCAGATACCATATTCATACCGAACAGCCATCAAGCGGTCACCATCTCCACAACGTATATTATCATGGAAATATGCTCACCACCCCGTTTCACCAACCATCCAACTCCAGCCCGATGATACTCATATATTCGCTCTGGTACTTCTGACTGTTCCAACCCGACCTGCGATGTCTGCCATGGATTGTGCTGATTGGGTGTTGGAGTAGTAGTGACCAGAGCTGATACGAGTGGATGTCGTCTTGGAGTGACAGAATGGACCCAAATGACGATGACCAGTCAATGGACGACATTTTGATGTCAGCACGCAGTGAAACAAACGGTATGCGTGGTGTCGAGGCTAGGGGTGTGGCCAGACGGTAAATGCAGGTTCCAGGGGTTTATATCAGTGCTTACCTGGTCCTCGCCAAGTCAAGACACATAGCCAACGTGAATCGTCCTCTTCCTCTGGCCTGTGTGCATGCTGCGACTTTCAAGGGCGTCGTGGCATAATTGATCGGTCCACCAGTCCGCGGTATGGGTGAAGGGGGCCGAGGCAAGAGTATCAAGAACGAACCCGTTCGTCAGTCAACAGGTGTGATCGCAAGTCAAGGGAGGTGTAGAAGCAGGTTGAGTCTTGATTACAGAACAAATCAGTCATTTCAGATAAAGGCCCACACGAAGACTTTACTCACCGCTGCTATCCGTAGTTCCTATTTGTGTGACAATGACCTCCCAACCTCCCTCACAACATCATCTACGCATAAGATCCCTCTATCATTCTTCAATAACCATGAGTACCGTCTTGATTCGTAGAAAACTTCACGTTTGTTGATTGCTGCCGAACACTGCCTGCCACAAACAAAGCGAGATGGACGTCGAGAAGTGATCGACAGTGAAAGAGAACACTCCGACGCACGTCCAACGTGAGGTCATGCACGTACATATGAGTGGTGAACTTGGTCGATGTTTTCCTAATGGTTGATATCCATCGTGCAGCCATTGCAATCGAATGCAAGGGTAAACCATGAGCGAATCACACGAAGGTAACAAAACCGCTAGACTTACTTCCACCACACTCCCTCATCTGCCCGAGTTCAATAGTCTTGGAGCCGTTTTGCAGAGCTTCCTGAACAAGCTTGTGCACCAAGGATCAGGCGATCCATCTGACACGAAGAGTGGCGTCTCATGAAGCACAGGGAAAGAAAAAGGAGTCCGTGTAGCTAGAGGTGCGTCTGTGGATGCACGCCAAGAAAAGAATGACGGATTAGAACGTGGGTAGCATAACTGCAGTCCAGTCAAAGAGAACATGGGAGACGGCGTACTTTGTTCAACAATGGACTTACAACGACCGGGTGGCTGGGTCTCGGAGCGCCGAGAAACCAACCGTGGTGACGCGCCACACACGTGGCGCAATGGTCAAAAAACTCGCTCCCCATGCCGCACAAGTCCCAAGGGCTTTCTCTTCTCTCTACAACGATGGTGATACACTCTCATCCCTAACCCCAGCAATCCTACGCCATCAGTCGGTACCATCACACATCAACCGGGGGAGGGCAGAGGGCAGATTGTGAGGTGTAAAGGTGGAGCGGATATTTACCAGGTAAGTCTCATCTTTCCGAAGGAAACTCTTCATGTTAATGCCGTCATACTCTCATAGTTCCTTCACGTCCAGTCATTCACACGTCACATCATCATCACAGGCGGAACCCAGTTGCATGGACACACATGAGGGATGGCAATATTTGGACGTGTTCAGGTGAGTGTATACAATCAATGTCTGAGAAACGAAGGCTAACACCGGGTTGCTGTGATTGAAGGTGATTGTTCACAAGGATGTATTCTTTCCATTCTTGCTGAATATGTACGCCGTTGGTCTGCAGCCAACGGTGCACATATTCCGTAGAATGGTTGATGTTTTGGTGCGCATTTCTATCTTCTGCACCCATTTGCTTACCCCTACTTGTTCACAGACTTCATTTTGCCCGCCGCTTCGCTCTCATCTTTCGCTATGGCGAATCACTGTGCCCCTGAACGTGCCACCATGTCTTCGGACATATTTCTGGGGCCTTTGCCCTGTCTTCGGACACGATGGGCTCTGGGGGCTTAATGTGGGTTCTGGGGGCGTCTTCGGACATATTTCTGNGGCTTTGNCTGTCTTCGGACACGATGGGCTCTGGGGGGCTTAATGTGGGTTCTGGGGGCGTCTTCGGACATACCTCTTGGGGGCAGTTGCGGCTCCTGCTGTTCTCGCATGGGGCAACCTAGTGAGAATGGCGAATACATGCCCAGATAACTCACCGAGTTGGCTCGGGCTCTATGACTCTTTTGCGGCCCTGTCCCTAGAGTCTTGTCCGAGCCGTTAAGACTCAGAGTTGGCGCGTAACAATAAATCGCCTGTGTCCATTAAAGGGTGAGTCCTATGTCCGACACTGGACACCCGGACACAGGCAAATTGGGCAGATGGCTATATTTTACATTGGATAGACGGCTATGTCTTACATTGCGGTTACCCCTCATGGGATGTTGGGTTGCGTGCAAAGGTAAGTTGGTGTCTGTGACGTCAGGAGTGTTGTGGAGACTAATCTGACTTCCCCTTCAGCCATCATGCTCTTCCAAGCAAGCGCAGCTGGCAACCTGGCGGTGGGAAGGCTTCCTGAGTAGTTTGATTTAAATATCCTTTCTAGAAGTGCTTAAATCCTCCCACAGGTCATTGTTGTCCATTCACAGATCAACATTGCTACTGCGTCTACTGCGTCAACTCTCGTACGTTCTTCCTTTTTGTCACATCTACCATTCTCACATGTGGCATCTTGTAGTTTGTAATGGACCACAGACTTGGTCCTACCTGGTATGCAGATGGCCAGCTGTCTGCCAGGTGGGATCAAGCCACTTTTCTGCAACGAGGGCTTTGGCAGAGCATGGCACTTCGGATATCGCAGGCAGGCTTACCGGTCAGGTGGACATGGCACTACGGGCGTCTATTTAACATATTTGTACATTGTATGGAAGTCATTGTACCGTCCCAATTAGATCACATTGGACATCCGAAACAATAACCATGGCATGTGGTTCACAGCCATGCGTTGTAACCACTGAGATATACAAACCCAAGTCGGGTACCAAGCCAAATATCACAGTAATTGGGATGGCATTCAACAACAGGGGGGAATGAGGTGCTCGTCCGGTGGGGATGTAACAGTGCAGTAAGAGAGAAAGCACTGGTGTTGGTTGTGTGACATATACTAGACATCTGATCAAATGAAGAATGTGGAGAGGGTTAGATGGTTCAGAGACACGTCTGCCACCTTGGCCGTGTGACCCACATCATACGCCACTGTCCAACACTTCTGGTTCCTCCCTCGTAGTAACACACGCAGTCTAATACCTTCCTCAATTGCTATTTCTGAGTCTTGCATTCAAGCGTCTGGGTACTCACATCGGAACTCCACTTGTACGACCCACAAGAGCTTCTCATACATTCAAGGGGGAACATTGTTGGCCGAAGCCTGGGACTCAGATACTCTGCCGTTTGGGCTTTCGATCCTTCCTCGAAAACAGGCCCAGTTGATGAATCCCCGAGTGCAGACAATATAGCATTGGTAAGTAGATATTTCTGTAAACGAGAATGACACCCACCGACATTTCAACCAACAAGGATTAGGCCGTGGCACCGAGAAATCCCCAGTTGAACGTGCGGCACTGCGTACACATTCGAGGCAGATATGTGGAACGGAAAGAGATGTCATGCGTCAAGACAATGTGAGGAATAATGGAGAGGCAGAGTACCGAGTGAGCATGATTCGCAGGTTGTGCTGTATGAACCGTTGGTATGGACTTCATCGCACCGCATCTCTGGGACTCTGTGAAAGCACTGTCATGAACAATACCTGACCTTATTCCACGTAACTCCCTACTCTATAGGTTGGTCCAAACACCCTTTGGCTCGTGTCTTCCACTGATATTCTTTCTCCTAACCCTAACTGCGTGGTGTTTACCCTAATGTCGCATCTATGGCGTGCTTGCATGCGCGCTTATACTGGGAATAAATTTTCCTGGTGCGTCTATCTTTCCTTCCTTCACCTCTTCCTTCTCACTTCTTCCCATCTCACACTTCTTATTCCCACCGTCCTAGACGACGTCACTCTAAACTATGGCAGAATCTGGCGCTGCAGTCGGTCCCAGCCCCCGCTCCCCTGGAGAAGGCGAAAAGGGTGGCCCCGTGACGGTTCCCCCTGAGAAGTTGTTTGATAAAAACGTTGAAGTTGAGGTATGTGGCTCTTCTTGTTCTGCTTCAAGGCTTAACTGACACTATACCAAGGAGGAGGAAGAAGAGGAGGAGGAAGAAGAGGTGGAGGAAGAAGACAGCTTCGATCAAATCGTTGACGATGCCATGGAGGATCTTCCTCCTAAGGTCTTGAGGACCAACAAGTTCACCAAGGAGCTTGTTCTCCCGGACAAGATGTTCAGGCTCCCCGAGCAAACGGACCAGATGATATCTAACCGCAACTACCAAGTGGTACGTATCACATTGTCTTCTCAACTGGAATTGTCATTAATCCTTTCACGTCCCAGATGCTTCCGATTGCGTCCAAGAAGTCAATTAAAGGGCGTACCCTCCACCAGTACAAGGGCCTTGTAGGTCATCTCTTCTTGTCTTCAACGTTCTATGGTTTAATAATAAATCATCTCAGATCCATATCGTCACTCATGCGGAGCAGGTAAGCAATACTATTGGTATTCTTTCACGAACAAGATTCTAACTACTTTTACAGAACGAGATCGCTCAGTTGCGCGCAAAGCGGGTCATCACCAGGATCCTGGAGATGTCCCGCATCGAGAACTTGTGGCGCGACAATGCGGTGAAGACTCACGCGGATGAGGTCGCCCAGAATGGCTCCTCCGATGCTGCCTACAGTGAAGAAGGTATGCTGTCGGCCATCAAGCAACAGGTGCACGGCGATAAAAAGCCAATCCATCGTCGCCCTGCTGCTGGATCTTCACGGGAGAGCGAGAAGCAACGAAGTGGCCAAGCCGTCGCTCATCACCCCTCCTTGTTCCTACGCCTAGATCAAAACTTCACCAAAGTCCCGTGCCACAGTGGGACATGCAATCGCCAGAAATGTAGGCGTCTTTGTTGTTTTTCTTTCATGACCTTTTACTTATTCTTGCATAGTTTGTTCTCCCCATGACATTGTGTGCCGCCGTGAATGTATTGGACCCAACCCCACGGTATGCAGTTTTTTCCTGCATCCTCTCTCAAATTCATATATCTCATTAGGGCAAAAAATTGGCCGACGCTGAGACCCATTACAAGTACACTCACTGGGAGTGCTTGACGCATGGGGCTCTTGCTGTCCTCAAAGAAAATCCGTCCCGCTACACCTTTGATGGTACCCTCAACACGCAGATCAAACGCAAGCTTCAGGCTGTTATCTCCGGCAAGAGGAAACGCCCGCAAGATGAAGAGCCCACCAAAGAGGAGATTGAGAAACGGGTCCTAGTCGCCATCGCTCTCAAAGCCAAGACTCGTCAGAAGAGGGCCAATGATTATAGCGTCGCTTTCAAGGACAAGCGGGGAGCCCGCCATGCGGCCAAGAAGGCTAGGATTGATGATTTGAAAAGTGGGCTGCAGGGAGATGAGGACGACAGTGGGAACAAGGATGATGAGGAGAATGGTGCGCACAAGGATGATGAGGGGAACGGTGGTCACAAGGATGATGAGGAGCTAATGACTGCCCAGCGTTAACTCACTTATCTTCTGATTTCACGGTATGGTACAGGTCTGGTCTATTATCTTAGGACGTCTCTTCTGGTTTATCTTACTCCCATATATTCAGGCTGGTGCAGCCCTATCCCGCTTTCCTTTTCTTCTTTTGATCTTTGCAATGTTCTTTCTGATTCCTTGATCCTATCTGGATCTCTTGTTACTTTTGTCATGTAAAACCTCACTTAAAACACGCCCTATATCTTTGTCTGAAATTTTATCTATTTTCTTCATTATCTAAACTACAGTATGATGCGTGAAATTACACCTGGATATCTGGCAAGAGACTTTGTCTGAAGGTGGCCGGCTTGGTGTGGCGTTGGGCGCCTAATTTACCGGGAGATGTCTCATGTTGCCATAAGAGGCAGGTAGAATAATTGCCGCGTAGTGTAACAGCTATGCCACTCTTCTCTCTACGATTGAGCGCCTATTGGCGAAATGGAGGCAGCGACACCAGATCGAACCCACAAGTGGGCAAGAAGTGATGGTGAAGTGATGTCAGGGTCTCGCGACTACAAGTAGTCTAGGTCCCCGTCCAGTGAGAAGCCGGTGGTCATCTGATTGCTCCTTGGTTCTTCTGAATTAAGAAATAACATGACGTTGTCCCCTGGCATCACGTATCCCCCTCACTCAATTATCATTATTTTTTATTAATTTAATTTTATTGTCATATTAATCAAATGTCAAAATTCTCTCTTGAAATTGTTATAATGAAGAATTTTTTCGTTATAATCAGGCAAACAAAGTTAACCAAACAAGTCAGATGTGATATCAATAGATAGCTATTGGGGGGTGAACAATGTTTCCACTCATTATTATTTCTTCTGACCTCACCTGGGCTCAGCAATCTTGCCTGAAGTCCTGTAATAGATTAATATATCAATCAATCTACGGACACAAATTAGACCAAACAACTCCGATGTGAGATCAATACATAGCTATTGATAAGGTAAACAATGTTTCCACTTATCGTTATTTATTCTGTCCTCACCTGGGCTCAGCAATCTTCTCCGAAATCCTAGAATAAATTATTATTCTGATCGAACTGGGAACACAAATTGGACTAAATAACTTGGTTATGATATCAATATCATTATTTATAAGCACCCAGTTGAGCACCCCATTACACACCTTCCATTGCTTGCTATATCAGGTTACGGTTAGTTGTTGTATCTGTCAATTCGTAGAAGTAAACTCAATCAAACAAATCTCAGATAATACTAATTGCTAGCCTTCTATAATGGATATAATCCTTCCACTCAAATATATTTATTCNNACTATCCAGTGGCTCAGAAATCTNCACNNAAATNATACAAGCAATTNTTATATNGGTCAAATCGTAGAAGCAAACTCANNCAAACAAATCTCAAATGATACCAATTGGTAGCCTTCTATAATGGGTANATTTCTCCTACTCAAATATATTTATTNGGACTGTCCAGTGGCTCAGAAATCTCNACCGNAATNATACAAGCAATTATTATATTGGTCAAATCGTAGAAGCAAACTTGACCAAACAAATCTCAAATGATACCAATTGGTAGCTGCTACTGACAGTAACAATCTATCTACTTAGAGATAGGNTTCTGACTAGGGTTAGGGTTAGGGTTAGG
>JANAWD010000712.1:0-19798 GCA_027627245.1 Meripilus lineatus | reverse complement strand
TACTGCTGGTGACACCCATCTCGGCGGTGAAGATTTCGACAACCGTCACCACCTACGGTCTTGACAGGAAGGCCAAGGGCGAGACCCAAGTCATCGTCTACGATCTTGGTGGAGGAACCTTCCATGTGTCGCTGTTGTCCATCGACGACGGTGTCTTCGAAGTGCTTGCTACTGCTGGTGATACCCATCTCGGTGGTGAAGATCTCAACAACCGTGTGATCGATTACCTTGTCAAGCAATACAAGAAGACGACTGGCACCGATGTCACATCGAACCTCAAAGCCCTCGGTAAACTCAAGCGCGAAGTCGAAAAGGCCAAGCGAACACTCTCTAGCCAACAGACAACTCGCATCGAGATCGAATCGTTCGAAAACGGCAACGATTTCTCCGAGACCCTCACTAGGGCCAAATTCGAAGAACTCAACATGGATCTCTTCCGTAAGACCATGAAGCCCGTTGAGCAAGTTCTCAAGGACGCCAATGTCAAGAAGAATGAGGTTGACGAGGTATGAGTTCTCCTTATCCTACCGTAAACCAAGATTAATTTCATCTTTACAGATTGTTTTGGTCGGAGGTTCCACCCGTATTCCCAAGGTCCAGCAATTGCTGAAGGATTACTTCGGCAAAGAGCCTTCAAAGGGTATCAACCCTGATGAGGCTGTCGCGTACGGTGCTGCTGTCCAAGGTGGCATTCTCTCCGGTGATGACACTCTCGGCGAGGCCCTTCTCGTGGATGTCAACTCTCTCACTCTTGGTATTGAGACTACCGGTGGTATGTTCACCAAGTTGATCCCTCGCAACACGGTCATCCCGACCCGCAAGAGCCAGATGTATGTCCTATTGTATGAAGTATTCGTTTTCTCACTAATATCTTTTCAGTCTCTCCACCGCCGCTGACAACCAGCCCACCGTCCTTATTCAAGCGTTTGAGGGTGAGCGTGCAATGACCAAGGACAACAACCTCCTCGGCAAGTTTGAGTTGACGGGCATCCCCCCTGCCCCTCGTGGTGTTCCTCAAATTGAGGTCACCTTCAAACTCAACGCCGATGGTGTGTTGAATGTGAAGGCCGCTGACAAGGGAACGTGAGTATGAGTTGTTTTTTAAGCAGTCATGCATCTGACACGCGGTCATGTAGTGGCAAGTCGGAGTCTATCACGATTAAGAACGAGAAGGGTCGCCTCTCCCCGGAGATTCAACACATGGTTAAGGAAGCCGAGGACTTCGCCGCCGAGGATGTATGTTTCTACCCTATTCCGTGTTGACAGCTCACCGCTGACTCTGTGAACCTCTATAGGAGGCTAACAGGAGGCACTTTGGTGAGCAGCAGGCTCGTATGTTAGGAAGGTCTTGGCGGCAAGATTGACAACGCTACCAGGAAGAAGATTCTGGAAATTATCAAAAGGACGGTAGAACCAAGGACGGCAAACCCTTTTTTTCTGGGGTAGCCTGTCGGTGGAACCAAGAGGGGCCGGGCTTTGTTAAGCAAAGTGGGCACGCAGGCTTACCTTTATCGGTTGTGTTTGTACGTTATGTAGTTTCCAACCAGTGAGTATTTTTTCCCCTCATCATCCCTTGCTTGCTTCTCTTTGGCCTTACGCCCGCCTTCATTTGAAACTGGCAGTCATCTTTTCCCTCAACAGCCTCGTGGATGCCCTCCAACGCTTTCGGTTAGTATTGATCACCCCGAAACCTGCACTCCATCCCAACCTTTTGTTTCACTGCCGGAGGCTACGCCCTGCCAACAAGACTGGTTCTATTACTTAAAACTCGCACATACACACATTGTTGGTCCACCGGAGACCTCTGCAAGTGCGCTAAATCGCCCTTGGTGGCCACTTCCAACCTCACGGTTGTGCCAGAGGTTGCTGTACCCAAGGTAAGACCATAGTTGACACCACGCAAGGACCAGAGGCTGATATAAAGCCCTGCCACCCCAGAGACTCAACTTACACCATCGACTTCTCCCCCCTCATGTCCACTCACATCCAAGGCTACTATCAACCACCTCCAGCCCCGGCTCCTGTGAGCAACACTTTGGAGGGTTTTCAGCAGGTCTGCCACTCCATACCCTCTAGCCCTATATTTGACCCATGAAGTCTGTTCCCTAGGCATACCTCCAAGTCGCACAGCTCTATGAAGCTCTCATCGTCCAGTACAAGCAGTGTGTCAGCGAACGAGACGCCCTTCTGCAGGAGTCTGCTTCCGCCAGCCTCAACA
This sequence comes from Meripilus lineatus, assembly GCA_027627245.1. Classification (NCBI taxonomy): domain Eukaryota; kingdom Fungi; phylum Basidiomycota; class Agaricomycetes; order Polyporales; family Meripilaceae; genus Meripilus; species Meripilus lineatus. The sequence goes on along the minus strand of JANAWD010000712.1, from coordinate 17,580 downwards.
ACCGCGAAGACGGTCAGGGTGGTCCTCAGCAACAGCTCAGTCCGACGCTTTCAAAGATGTTGAACCGCTACACCAAACGGTTTACCATGTACTACCACCCTTGGATCGACCCCAAGATCCTTGAGTACACAGTCGCGCCGGAAGTGGACCTTGAGAACCCCCTGACCCATGAGTCTGCAGAGCTCTCTGAGAAGGTGTCCGCTCTCCGGCTGTTCCAACTCTTTCAGGAAAGACACGACCTTCTACCTTTTCTGGGAAACCCCTTGATGGCTCCGAAGGTAAGTAACTTTACGGGTGCTTATATCCTCTGCAAAACTCACCCTTTTGACTCCCAGATTCTTCATATTTCCAACAGTCATCGTCACACAGTGATTCATTACGCTATTCAAAAGGGCTTTGAGATTTTTGAAGCAGGGGGCTATCCTGCCCTTGCGGAGTTCTTGAAGAAGCCCATTGAAAGCCGGCTCAATGACCCAGAACTCCGGCGTCTTCGAGGAGGCCTACAGGATGATGGTAAATACCGTGCAGTCTGCGACCTGCTATACCCCCCTGGGAAGGAAACTGTGCCAGAGTATCTGTTCTGGGCTGACTTTATCCCTCCAGTAAGTCACCGTATTATTTTTGTACAACCACAGTTAACTTGTCCCCCAAGATGTGCCGAGTGCTGTTGTTTGGAACAGCTGCCCTGAGTGCTAACTTCAAACACTCGGGCAGGTCACTCGGGGTCCAATTTGGCGTGACTGAGGTTACGCCTGGTCTGATTGCTTTCGCAGCTTGTGCGGTAAGTCTTTGACATGCTGGTTTCTCAATTTACTCATCCTTCACCTTGTTCAGGCCCGCCACCTCATCTCAGGGGACCCCACCTTTGAGTCCACAGGATCTAGAAGCGGGATTAAACACTCCGAGGACTTCAAGGTTATGAAGGGAATGCTGGAGATGCAATGGACCAACGCACGAGTAGTTCGCCTGGCTGAGAAGATCAATAAGGCGGTTTACAAAGGGGTGCCTGGTGCTCGCCTGAGCTCCACCGCAGCTCTGCCCTTAGGGGCTGCCTCTGATACACAGGCCCTTGAAGCCTGGGGAAACATGGATGAAGACTTTGTCAGCGACGAAGAAGACTTTACCCGCCCTCCAGTCTCACCCACGCCGGGCCCTGAAGACGATTGGCTTGATGAAGACCCCCAAGTTCCCCATCTCCCCCCAGTCACAGCTCGGTCCATCTCCGCCAGTCACCCCCAGATCATTTCTGGCACCCAGCCACCGCCATCTACTTCAGCGCCCCCGGTCCCCAGACCTCTCTCAGCAGTAGCAACCCCAGCTGTAGTGCAGCAGGCACCCTCTACTTCGACCTCTTTCATTGAGGATTCTACTGCACCCGTCGCTGGAAAAGGCAGAGGACGTGGTGGCACACGGGCAAGAGCCCAACCTAGTGGTCGTCGCACTCGTAGCACTCGTCAATAGCTTATGTATATAGTTACCTTCATCTGCGTTATACATTCCTTGAATGACTCAACACTATTATCACGAACCGATGGAGATTAAAATGCGACATCCAGATTATAATCAACACCCCCAATGATAACGCCAATGATGATTTTAAGTAATTATAATGGAAGTCTGGCTGATCATCTTGAAATCCGTTATGTAAGAATTGGTGCCATTGCAATCATGTACGCTGTCATTATAATCGTGACAAGATCTTAGCGGCCCCATTATCATTTTTTGTCTCGCATTATTAGGCCTTATAATGGGGACTGTCCCATTTTGGCATTTTGAAGCATTGTAACGCATCATAAGCGCCTGATCAGGAGATCCAGATTTTTCCGACATAGATTCACACTCGGGAATGTACATGATACAAAGTCTACATCATAAAGTAAACCTTCTTTTTCAACATCAAGTCCTATAGTCTCCGTTGATCCTCACATACTCCTGCATGGCGAACGCGAAGGTCAGAATCACGACAAGATCCCCGTATGTATGGCAGCAACTCACATAACTGAAGTCGCAAGTCCAATACTTTGCGGCTTCGGACCCCAAACCAAGCTCAACGCGAATCTCGAGGTCTTCTGCGGCGATGATCTCGGAAGCCCGAGCTTCGTCTACTTTTTCGGGTTCGCCGTTTACGAGAAGAGGAAGGGGTGTGGAGCCGTCTGTAGGAACGAATGAGACGGACACTTTTGTGGGGTCGATGGGCTGGGAAAGGGGAATAGAGCCTGTTGCTGCAAGTATACGTCCCCAGCTGCGCGGAGAAGGGATCAAAGAGAGCCGGAAGTCGATATATGCGCTGACTTACTTGGCATCCTCTCCAAACAGCGCTGTCTTTACGAGTGCAGAAGTTGAGATCCGTGAGGCCACTTTGTGTGCGTCTTCATATGAAGGTGCTCCCTGTAGACAGACATGAACCCAAGTCGCATTGTGATACACGATGCTGCTCACCTCGACTGAAACAGTGACAAACTTGGTTGCGCCTTCCCCATCCCGAACGACGAGCTGAGCCAGATCAATGGCGAAACTTGTAAGCTCATTCCTGAAGACTTCATAACCCTCCGGATCGACCTGCTCGTCAATCTCCTGCAACCAACCACTAGAATCTGACACGGATGCTGCACCATTGGCCAAAGCGACGATGGTGTCGTTGGTGGACATGTCGCCATCGACGCTGATGGAATTGAAGCTCCTTTCAACAGCATAGGTGAGGGCTGTTTGAAGACTCGTTGGGGAGACGGCCGCGTCTGTGAGAATGCAACCGAGAAGAGTTGCGTGAAGTTGTCCAGAGGGAGGACCCATGTTGGGGTGGATCATGCCAGCGCCCTTGTCCATACCAGCGAGGCGGTACTCCTTTCCTCGGATCGAGAAGGTTCTGGCACGCAGTTTGGGAAAGGTGTCCGTGGTGAGGAATGCTTTCGCTGCTCGCTCCCATGCTTCGAATGTGCTGCCCAGAGTCCTGGCTTCGGTGTTGTTGAGTGATTGAGATTCGATGCCAGAGAGGATTTTCGTGATGGGCAGATTTTGTCCAATGACACCTGTAGACATCACCAACGTCTCACTCGTCTTCTTGTGTCGACTTTCCTGCTCTAGTAGTGTGTCGGTCGCTTTTGCCATCGCCCATGCGTCCTCCATGCCCTGTTTCCCCGTCACGGCGTTGGCGCATCCGCTATTCACTACGATCGCGCGAGCCCGCCCACCATTCTCATCCAATACCTGCTGAGAGACGAGTACGGGAGCTGCCTTGAATGCGTTGCGAGTGAAGCATGCGGCGGCTGAAGTTGGGTGAATGGAGGTCGAGAGGATGATACCGAGATCTTGAACACCAGGGACCTTCTTTACACCTGCATGAATTCCGGTGAGCACATATCCCTGGGGAAACGCTACATCTGGGATCGGTTTATGGAGATGTGTTTTTGAGGGGATCGGTTTTGATGTGAAGGTCGATGAGAACCGTTTGAAGATGGTGGTCTTGGGGAAGATTGATGCCATACTGGCACTAGCGTCGTTCGAGCAAAAGAGGAGATGACTCGCAATTGCAAGCGTGAGGTGTATTTGGGAACTTAGGAGCTGGTACAACCTATTTTATACTCGTCCGACCTAGTCATAACCGCAGAATTCACGCATCAGGGGGATATTCCGAGTAGACCCTCGAAGCACGGTATGTATAGCAAGTAATATATCCCCTTCGAAATGAAATGGAGCAAGCTCGAATGAATGTTCAAGGGTACAAACAAGCAGAAAGGAAAGGGACAAGTGGCTCTGCCATCGCTCCGTTACTCGAGCACGTCGTCCACGCCGACGGCCGAGTGCAGCCTCCACGGCCGCATCGACGGACAAGAAGAAAAAGTCGCCGCCCTCTTCCGCAAAAAGTAACAGGGCGTCATTTCCCACGATACCACATCCGCCACACTGTATAGGCGCTCACCTCACACTCTGTTGATCATCCTCAAGACTCTCCACACAGGCCGACTCGACGCAAAAATGGGCTCAACAAGGTGAGATTCTTCTCCAAGACGTTCAGGGTGACTATGGAGAGGCTGCGTGGTGGTGGAAGAGAGAGCAGGAGAGGTGGAATGGGATGGATGCAACGCTGAGCATCCAGATGTACTCGCCAATCGGACTTCCCGCCCTCTGCTCTTGCCTTGGTTTATCATCCCTGTGTCCCGCCCTGGTTCTCATCTTGTTTTCCTCATCGCCAGACTCTACACCAAAGGACGTGTTCTCGGCCACAAGCGCGCAAAGCGAAACTCCAGCCCAAATACTTCTCTCCTTCAAATCGAGGGCGTTGCGACAAAGGAGGATGCTCAACACTACCTCGGGAAGGTACGCAGGGAATCTGTGTTAGACTGGCGGGACTTTGGTTGACGCAGGACTTTCAGCGTGTTGCGTATGTCTACCGGGCGAAGAGGCCCATTCAGGGAACAAAAGTCCGAGTAATCTGGGGGTACGCTCTTTTTTTGCTCACCACAAATGCCCATCTCATCGCGCCATCAGCCGAGTGACTCGCCCTCACGGCAACTCTGGTGTCGTCAAGTCAAAATTCAGCTCGAACCTCCCCCCTCATGCCTTTGGTGCGAGTGTTCGTGTGGTACGTACCCTCTCAACTTTTATTCGCTAGGTTTACTGATTACTTTGCGCCGCAGATGCTCTACCCGTCTAACATTTGATTACCTCGCATGTTCTCTGATGTTTCCCTTCATCGTACCTGTATTCGCAATATGACAGACATGCTTTATGCCTTGCATGCAACACCATATCTCGCGCCCTGTCGGACCCACTCAGCCATTTCAACAGTTGCATTCATTAAAGGTAACAACATTACGACAGTCCACGTCTCCCTATAACATACCAGCTCCCAAGAAATATTCATAAGTATCATGATACAAGATGAGCCTTTATTTTACAACGCAGCACCAACCATCGAATCGGGGGTCCCCATTGTCGCGTCCACATCCAAGGATACGATATCTCTACGTACCCTCCCCTGTTCGGGGTCAGGATGGGCACAACCGTTGCGACCCTGGCCGAATATTATATTCGCCAACTCGATCGATTCAGAGAGGTTGAATGACTTGGCGTCTTCTTCCCGAAGATTAAACAGAATCCGATTCCCTATTATCGTTACCATCACTATTGTAAGNNGTGTNCNTTGCATTGCNNNCNNGNCTNGNNGCATGNNNNANNGNGGTGNCATTATCATGGTCCACGAGTGAACCTGTGAAAGTGACTTACATCTGGAGATGCAAGTGACAATACACGTTCCCACATACAAAACGAATATTCTGCGAGGAGCCAATTGTAAGAGATTCGTCTTCTAGAGCTCGACGGAAGGTGCTTACACTCCGAAACATAGGATCGAATCGCGGAATAAGACTGCCACCAGGTTAGAGCTCGACGCAGAATGATCCGGGTTCGCGGCGATCGTATCGAAAAAGCGTCTCCCCTTGAGAAACACCCGAGCCTTGTACAGGATCATGTAGAACGCGGCCATTTCATACACCAATATTGGAATCCTGAGACACATCATTATACACTCGAGTCGGAATGAAGAGAAAAGTACCAGTAAAGCCAGAAGGAGGGGATAAGTAGTGCTGTCCGGGTACACCGAGTCCACACGACCCAGAAGAGGCTTTCATTACTGCGAGGTCGATCAATGACCGCGGCACCCCGGGATTGGTTCATCTCATACCTTTGGCTCCTTTGTCCACAAATGCTATGACAGAAACGGATGCCGCTGTGCAGGTTGCGAGCAAACTGCTCAGTCCGTAGACCACCTTTTTACTTCTTCCGTAGATTGCGCAGACGCGGAGGCACAGAATCGTATCAACGAGTAATTGCTGGGTGACGCCTGCGAAAATTTCGATGGTCAGACGTGTGGTATGGCTTGTCAATGCTGCGTGGTACACCAACAGGAAATCGGCACAACAAAGCTCAACGCGATTTCGCCTTTGAATAGTCAGGTGCATATAGTCAAGACTGCAGCAAGAAACGCACAGCTGTCGGATGTACGCAGACGTCAGATTCAGTGTCGCAACGCAGTCACGAGTACGGGACTGACAAGTCATGATTGATATTGGACGCAATCGGTGCTAGGAAAGAGCCCCGTGAGGAATGTTCCTCCCAAGTTCGAATGGGAGACATACGATACAAGTTGAAGGTTTGTGTGCACAAGATAAAGTACCGGTTCTGTACAAGATGATCAGCGCATCAAATTGTGAGAATCCGTTGATTACTTACAAGGAAGAATAAACACGTCGTCAACGAGTTTCGGCGACCCTACAACCCGCATTCACAGAACACCTTGAGCAAGGATAAACTGAACACCCACCCAGAAGTACTCAATCTGTAAAAGGGTAACGCAACCCTGAATAAGCTTATTTCATTTACTTGGAAGGCGGTACGTACCTCATTGTTCAAAGTCAGAAGATAGTCGTACCACATCAGTGTCGTCGCGATCACTTGGATTTGGAATGTCCAAAACGTTAATGTGGATAAAAACATTATACCAAGGAACTTACAATCAGTACTCCTTCGTGTAACTTCATTCGCCGACACCATGCTTTGAGACCCCCAAGGCCTTGGAGCGGCGAGACGGATAGAGACAAAACCAGAGACACTTCTTTCGCAGAGACAGCCAGCACCGTTTCACAGAGGAAAAAAATCGCGTTCGTCAGGTGAGGTCGAGCACGAGCATTTATGTCGCGGTTGTTTGAATTGAAGGGGGCCAGCGGACAGGCTCGGGGAAGGTAGCACCACGTCCAATCGGGTGCACTTGGCGGCGGGTTAGTTTGAATTCGGAAACAGAGCCTCGTATCTGGAGTGTATTGAATCCTATTCTTGGCGCTGAGAGAAACGAAACAAGTTTGATGGCAGTGAAAGTCGAGGTACGTTGAGACCTTGGGTGCGATAGACTTCAATATAAAAGCTAGGCGGAATGGTACGTCAACCATTCTTGTCATTCTCTCACACAAATCAACTCCTTGGTCGGGATGATCAGGGTCGGGGTGCGGTTTGCCTTGGGGACACGAAGGCGGCGCGCAGCATACGTTTGGACCACCATGATATCAGAATGGCAAAGCCGAACGCTAGGGGGCGTGTCCAATAAGCGTACCGACGCTGTATTGTGAAGGCTAGAAGCTCGAAAGAACGGAAAGTATATCACTGGCCTAGAAGAGTTTTAGTCCCTTCGGGTCCCACAACCTCCCACAACCACCTGCAAGTTCCGCGGCGCTCGAGAGTACGAGGCTCAACTTGGGCTAATTTGCTCGGATTATGCAAGGGAGGGATGAGGGTCAGGCACATCGTGCTATCTTCTCCTGGAATGCGGAGGAGGCAGGAGAGACGTTGCATGGTTCTCCGCATCAGAGTTGAATACGTGTTTAGACGTAAGAATCTGGAGATGATGGGAGTCCGAAAGGAGGTGGCACCTCCATGAGAAAGTGGGGAACGAGACCAGAATCACGTTTGATCAACGACTCAGCGTAGGGAGCTGGTGTCGACATGTCATCTACACAAACGAGCAATCAGCAGATACTGTAGCAAACAATACCGAGAGCACTCACGGTATGATGCTCGTTTTTATGGGGATTCCAAGTCCAAATCCAGCGTTTACCTGTAAGTTGGGTGAACAGATACCAACCGTTCAGTCCGGCAGAGCGCACGCAGCTCTTGGTTGTGTTGCAGGAGACCGGAATTGTGGTGGACCTCGGCGGAAGTGAATGGCGGCCAGACGGCTGCAATCAAGAGCCTGACCTCAAAATATTCCTGTAAGCACCGTTTGTCGTGAACGAGCCTAGCACTCACTCTATCAAATCAAAACGTTGTGTGTGGTCACCATCGAGGAGGCATTACCCGAATGAGCAAGGGTCGGGATCAATTTCCCACAGCGACCTCTTCCCATCGACGCTCGTCGTCGGAGTCGTCTTTGCCAGCGATACTATCATGCTCTCTTTGTCTTGTCTCAGCGGGGCTCCTTGAGGGTAATGCTTCAGAGGCCAGCGTTTATTCGTCATGCTCAATTCCAAGAGCTCGGGAGGGAGGAGGAGGAGGGGGAATGCAGCATCGGTATTCGTGGGGCCCAAGTAAGCCATATACTGCATAGCAGTGAGTTGTGAATACGCCTCCTTTGAAACGGTACGGAAGTTGACTACATTGAACAGCTTTGTATCTCTCAATACTGATGGCCCTCGGGCTGTTAATTGATGGCTATGCCTGTCTGATTCTCCGCCTCAAAATGTGGGAGTTTATCGATGAGTCCCATCCAACGTTGGGGTGTAGTCGTTGGGTTCAAAGTAGTCTGACCACACCAACTCGTGCTTTCCTTCCATGACGAACTCGCCTGTTTCTCTTCACCATGTCTGTGACCACCCTTCCGAATGTGTGCTGCCGTTGGAGCTCTGCGAGCACGTTGTTGGTTTTGTGGACTCTTGGTGGGGTTGGGGATGTATGACAACTTCTTTGCATTCCTGCACCTTGGTTTGCCGTGGTTGGTTACCCAAGTCCCGTATCCAACTCTATCGGAGGGTTGTTCTCCGAAACAAGCGACAGGCCACGAGCTTCATGGCCACGATCTCGACAACTCCTCAGCTTGGGAATTACGTCCGTACCCTCGAAATCTTGCCAGGGGATCACAGCGATTGGATTTATAGAATACACTGGGTCCTCCCACCGCTCCTTCCCCGCCTCATCCGTCTTACTTATGCAGGCCTCCCTGTTCTCCGACCAGTCTTCTTCGTTCTTCCGTCGCAATTCAAGACAGTTACCTCTCTATTCCTATGGATTCTGGAAAACCAGTCGTTCCGTGAAGTCGTGTGGATTCTGAATCAATTTCCAAACTTGCAGAAGCTGGAGGTTTTAGAGTGTGCGTCCGGTCCATTCTACTGCCGCGACCAAAAGAAACCAGAATGTGCTCCTTCTGTCCATCTTTCTGTCAAATACAGCAAGTCCTCCGCAGGACGAAACGAGAGCCTTTTCGTTTGGCTTAAGAAGAAACAGCATTCGACTCCTATCCGCACTCTGATAGCCCCAACCGATGATGGCATCTCGCGGCCAACATCATCACTTATTCATGACCTCATGCGTATGCATACAGTGACTCTGCACAGACTGGAGGTCAGGTTCACTTGGGGTGGTTCCGCTGGTGATTCCGCGACATGTCAGTAATACTCGAATTTTCTCACAGTACAGCATCTCACAAAATCACCTAGTCTTTTCTGCGTTATCATCCTGCCATAATCTCCGGGACCTGGGGTTTCTGATACACGACACAGACACTCGAGAGAAATTGGCAGGACTCCTAGAGTCACTTGTCGCATCTCTGCCAAGCTCCGTCTGTCGGATTGCACTAATATACGAAGCACTCGCTGAAGTGAATCCTTCAAAGACGAGTAACATGGACGATTTGATCGAAATATGGAGGAGGGTTGACAATGCTCTAACTAGCTCGAAGTTCCCGAAGCTGACGTACCTCGAGTTGGGGCTCAGTCTCACGAGCATGGCCTACATCTTTCAATTTCAGCGAGATGGAGTGTTCAGGAAGCTCCTACCCAGACTCTACGACCAACACCTCCTCTGGATCTGCGATTATTATAATCGGACGGCATATCATCTCACAAGTGACCCCGAAGATTGGGTGCCGAGCGACAGCCTCTTCTCCCAATTGGCTTAGCTTCACAGGGCACGGCTTCATCTCGACCTGTTTTGTTCGTTGTCCCAAGTGTCACAATCTTCGCCCTCGCACGCCAAACGAATTCGTTCACGAGAATGCTGACGCCGTGGTATTCTACCTTGCCTCTGCTCTGTGTCGGGTACCTTGCTATGTAACTCGCACCTCTCTTGGACCCACAGTACGTCCGTGTCCTGTCAGCATATGAAACTGTAATATGCTAAATCAAATACGGTACAAAGCAGATACTGGTATCAATCACAGCCCATTCCTCCGCTCAATCACTTTCATATCCCCACTCGACTATACTTCTTCCACTGCACATTCCCCTAATATTCATTCTCGGGTCGCTCCACCCTTTCTTCCGCATCCTTCACCACCTCTCGACGTTGCAAGCATAATCAAGCTTGGGTCCTCCCTCCATTTTTTAGGGCACCTCTATGCTCTAGAAGTCCATTATTACATGGAGTAGATCAAAGGGATTCATCGATATCCTGCTTGCCGTTCTGAAATTGTTGCGGGTTGGCGGTACATGCTTGGCGAGGTTGATTGGTTTGTATCCGGCTCTTCGGTACGACACAATCGCTGGATTTCATCTACGGTCCCCAATAGCGATCACGAAGAATGCGACCTACGGAAGGGAGGCCTCAATATGTGTGTGCCCCCCGCTTTCACTATGTATCCTCGTACAGTGCTTACTCTCTCACACGAGCGACTTCAGTATATATGGTTTAAGTACTGTGATCACACGGGGCCGGTATACCATCACGCTGTACATACAAAACTGCTATCTAATACAAACAGTACTAAACACTGAGTTAGCAAAAAAAAACAGAATAAGTCAGAACCAAAAGAGCCGGTATACCGCAAAAAGAAAGGCGCACAGGGAATCATGAGAAATGGACAGAGGGAGACGGAGAGTGACAAGGCCGCAAAAAAAGACAAGTTGAATAAAAGGCATGGTATAAGCATCAGGGAAAAACATAGTCTATGAATAAAATAACTATTCTAGAAAGTCATACCCAGCCCCATGCCAAGGTCCATAGCCGACATAGAGCCCCATAGCAGCCATAGACCATAGTGTAGTTACAGAGAGTAATATAGGCCTTAATGGATTCTATGGACGCTATGCTACTCTAGGGAAAAGAATAATGTTGCTATGCCGCTCTAGAAAAGTATGCAATAGTACTATGCGCTGTCCAGAGAGCCGTAATATGCCTATTGGGGGGGGGGGGCAGCTACCTTGAATAGGACAAAGTATTACTCATGCAAAACAAAGATGAATCACACAAATAGAACACAGACAATTGGCGTGAAGGTCAGACTAGTAGATAGACTGAAAAGTAAGCATATTTACATGATTGTTGATAAAGAAGTCAGAGCACTGTTCTAGGACTGTAGATGACGTCCATAATCGATTAGCCCTTTTCCCAAAGTTAGGAAATAGATGACAAGTCCGATGGAGACATGCAACCTCAATGACCGATACCTGTCTAGCACCGGTGTCTGCTATACTACGCTTCACCTTGAACATCTGACTACTGGCGTGTTTCTCAGTCGGTGTTGAAAACCATTCCACAAATGCGAGGTGTCCCGGTGGTTCGGTGTCTGGACCAAACAAGGTACTGTTGAACTCATCTGGTATCTTGAACAGCACACGAATTTGTGCAACACGGAGACCTGTCATCATGTTATTGATACGACATTGATATGAGATAGAATCTATGCAACATACCTTTGACTCGATCTGTTTGGGCTCCTCTTTCGTTGACAAGAACGGTATCAAACCGACTCGGGAGGATCTGGTCTTTGCGACGATTGAGTCGACGAGGAGAGGCATCTGCAATGTCGTAGGTGTCCTTGAATGATTCGTCTTGAATGCTGGGAGAACAAAACTTGACATGATACCATACGTCAACAAATTGGAATGGGATGACAATTTGCTGCGGGGTACGATGCACGGTCGATTGGGGGCACTTCGACGAAGATAGTCGGCGACGAAGGTTTGAAGCGCGGATGTGAACATCTGCGCACCATGGTTCTGAATAAGAGTATGGAGGGGGACGTTCCGCATCGAAGGTTGGACGGACAAGGAGATGGGACTAGCACGAGTCGAGGTGTACCTGCGTTTGTGAGGCTTTCGAACATTCTTCCCTTCACGCCAACTGACCCAGGAGCTGAACGCATGTAGCTTCTCCCTCCGTGACAGCCAGGTGATCATCTGAGGCATGAAGTTCTTGAAATTGGTAGCACGGAAGGCCTCCTTGACGTTGTCAATATGTAGCCTCTCAGAAGCCTCAGAGTTATATCCATCGGTTGTGCCGAAGAGACAAACGAAGTAGCTGTAGTGTTCAATGACGTGAAGCTTGGGAAAATTGAAATGAGAATCTGCCACGTCATGAGTCTTGTTATCCCTGAGATCGAATATGATAGCTTACCGCGAGCTCCTGTTTCGATGAAGACAGCCTTATTGTTGTGGAAATCACGGAGCACATCTCTGAGATAACCGAGAGTCTCATCGGAATGAGATTCATACTGAGCCAAGTAAAAGAAATTGAGGAGAGCGACAGTTGCCCGGACAGCACTAGGAGGTGCCTTGCCTATGATACAACCAAGGAGTTGCCGACAAATCTGCTTGTGCTCGGCACCAGATACACGAGAAAGGCGTGAGATTCCATTCTTGAAAGTGCGAAGGCCATGCATCGGTGGCAACCTCTGGAATCGGGCATCGAGTTCATTGTCGGACATGATGGTCCGCAACCAGTGGATGAGATGAGTGAGGACTCCTTGATACCCCTGGTGCAGGATATCTGGCGTGATGGCCTTGAAGATGTTGCAATGAGGAAGATCCTTCCAAAACGGCTCGACAATGAAGTTGAGGCCTGCTGATTTAAGAATTGCGTCCCGGGCCTTGATGGTCTGCTCTGCAGCTGCCTTACGGAGGGTGCGCAAGACATCTGGGGGTTTGCGTGGGCCATGGCATTTATGAAGCCCGAATTTATCTTTGGGAATACCGCAGACTGGGCAGACTTGCATGTATCGAGAGCAGGTGACAACACACTGCTCTGGATAATCGGCGATATAGATGGCAAGGATGGGGTGACAACGACGCACAGCACCATCCCCACCGGCAAGTAGAATCCCGTGAGAACCAGCATCGATTAGAGGTTCTACAATTTGGCGCATGCACATATGGAAGAGGCGGGAACGGGACAATGAAATGGCGGGATCTGTAAGGTCTAGGGAGGTGAGGGCATCAGTGGGGAGGTACCCGACGAGAATCCAAGCATATTGTGAAGGCATGCGACGAGTAGCCTTGTCGATATTGCCAATCGTCATGTAGAGGGGATAGGCACTGTGATCGCCGCTGAAGTGGGATATCTCAGTCTTGTCTGTTGCGAAGATGAGGGGAATGATCGTGCTCCCTTTGGGCAACTCAGCCTACACATCAGATGCTCAGTTTTGAATATTACACAGGCTCCCGTAAGTACCCACCTGTGTGTCACTCCACCAATCGCCAGTATTCATCTCCGTGAACAGGCGTTTCTTATGCTCCGGATCTGAGAAACGCTTGACCGGTCAATAAGACATTACTTTGGCGAAGGCGGGGTTGGAGTATATCGCCTTGATGCACTCGATAATGTCGCGATGGAATAACTCGAAGGTATCGTCACATCCAGGCGTCTGCAGGCGTTTCAGCATCCAGTTTGCACGACTGGGGAGCTCGTTATCGATTATTTGATTGAGGGCGCGCGCATTCTTGAATGAAAGTTTCAACTGTTCGACAACCTAGAGATCGATCAGCACAATGATCAAGCCATGATGAAGATGTGTCCTTACACCATCGATCGCAAGCAACTCATTGAGTTTACTATCTCCGGTCTTTGACTCCTTTGCCCACTTCGCAATTTCCCAGTCGATACGATTTATGAACGGGTAATACACGTTCTTTGAATCCGCCGTATAGAGACTCCGGTAGCGAAAATGAATGTCCTCAACGAAGTCAAGGACCACACCAGCTTCTTTATCGGCCTCCTCGAACTCGACGGCTTCAACAGCTGTCCCGTCGGGCGCGTTCCGGTTGACAAGAGGCTCTCCTTCATCAGGGACCTCCTCGACATGTGCGCGATGATCAATCGGGGGATCAGGGACTTCAGGAGGTGGGATGGAAGGCACAGGAGAGGGAATACAGTTGTTGGCGGGGGCGTTGTTACGAGCTACAGCCTCAGCACACTCATTAACTTGACTGAGATGGCTGTGTAGTCCCCTGAGGCCCTTGAATGACCTGTGGCAGTTGTCGCATTGGAATTCGGTATAAGTCCTCCTAGGACGAGGCATGATCGCGAGAGAAGCGGTGGGTTCAATGTAATATGTGACCTCAAAAAGGAAAGGGGCGTCGGGGGTCTTCCCTTTGCTCACTGTGGCAGAATGAACACTCGTCGCCCAGGGTTCGCATCAAAAGGAGGATGTCAGATATCATATGGAAATCAAACATATTTACAATGTAGATACAGCGGGGATTGAATGAAGGAAGGTGGAGCATGGATAATGGAACTGGATGTTCATGTGATCGTTGGGGAGGTGCGATATTGAAACAGATCAGCAAGAGCGAAACTGTAGGGGACAATGCGGTGATGACTAGGAGGGTACGCTACCATTCGCGCAATTGCGAACACGACGGATAGGACATGGCATCCTGTACCAAGGATGAGAGTTGATGCGTCGAGTCCGTGTGATTGTTAGATGTGGGATGGTCCATGAGTCGTGAATACACCGGGAAATGATGTCTCGGCATCAAAGTCGATGGCGGTAAGGATACATGAACGGCACTGCCGTGACCACAATGTACCGGGGGAAACGACCAGTCATGCGATCGTAACCGCATGGTGGGGGAGGAAACGAGACCTACAGACAGGCAAGTTATCAGTAGGTTTCAAGGGTGGACGGCCTCGAGGTGGCGTAAAGCCCTTCCATCGAGACCGCCCAGGAGACCGATGGCGACTTAAAGTCCTTCCATTGGTATCCCTCAGAAGAAGGGTGATATGAATGAAAAAATGAAGATAGAGAGTACGTACCAAGTGCCCTTGATCTCTTTTTACCCCACTCCCTTATCATACAGTCCGTGACGCCCATTTGAAAGACTTGACGGCCGAGGTTGAGTCTTCGACACCAATAGCAGATCCAAGAAAGCCGTGAAGAGGAGACAAGGGAGAAGATGGGAGGAGATGGGAGGAGATGGGAGTTTAGGACGTTGAGGGAGGGAGGGTGCTCAGCGCTGAGTACTGAGTGCTGGGGACGAGGCGGGAGGGAGCAAATTGCGACTGGCGCCAAAGGACCGCCGAGCTCAAAACTCGTTAAGTCCAACAGGTCACGTGCCAATAATTCAAACGGTCAGTGGTTCGATTCTCGGTTGTGTTTTTTTTTTAAAAAAACTCACCTTCGCCCTCCTTCCTTCTTCCTTACCCCTCTCTTCGTCCTACACCTGCATCTCACTTCCATCTGCCACGTCGGGGCCACCAGGCTTCATGGGGACGACCCGAGGGCTGAAACCCGCGGTCTACAGGCGTCACCTCCCCTCGTGTCACCAGATGGAAAGTGGATAGGTGTGACATGGGATGGTCACATCACGATTGATATTGTGTCGCTGGGGCTCGACTGCGCTCCCCCTCTCTTTCTCCCTCCCTCTACCCTGGTTTCCCCTTCCACCGCCATCTTGCTCCTCACATCTGATACAACCCCGCGCAATGTCCGATAACACTATCTTTCTTCCTTCGCATTCTAAGGGTTAGAATGCGATTATGTAAGTGATT
Organism: Meripilus lineatus; assembly: GCA_027627245.1. Taxonomy (NCBI): domain Eukaryota; kingdom Fungi; phylum Basidiomycota; class Agaricomycetes; order Polyporales; family Meripilaceae; genus Meripilus; species Meripilus lineatus. The sequence continues at coordinate 2,115 of JANAWD010000712.1, read as the reverse complement.
GCATTCTAAGACTCATCAGATCCAGATCGGCATTCTAAGAATTATTCAGATCTCAATCAAGATTTCAAGATTTGCTATGAGATCCAGATCGGCATTCTAAGAATGCTTCAAATTCAGAGTTACATTCTAAGACGATCTTCAATCTAAGCCTATATTCTACTATTGTCATGAAATCAAACCAGCATTCTATGAGTTATATTGATTAGAATTGAAAACCACTATTGACTATAGCTAGATATAAGCCTTTTGATATCTCTTTGAGATATCATATAGAGTAGTCACACCAAATCATTGACAGGCTTTAGTTCAGTTATCCAATAAAGTTTATACCTCTAAGCTTTTCATTTCAAATCAAGATTGATATCTATCCCTGAGAAGTAACTTGCAATATCAGACTAAAAATCTATGAATATCCTAGAAAGAATATACAGAACTAGTTCAAGTAGTCTACCCATCTAGAAACATAAATTCTTCTGATAAATAAAAACTTCAAATCCTGAGTTATCTCTGTTCCTTTTGTCATCATCATATCTAATCTTTGTAGAGTATAAAACCAGAAAGTAGAGAAAGCTAGAGTATTTGTATGAATCCTTCCTCTAATTTCTTGAGCTACAAGTCTGATTATCTGTCCAATATCACCATACTTCTGAATAGTAGATATGACAAGGGACTGAAGGGCTTCTGAGTATTGGTGTTTCTTTACTTTATCAACAGCATCTTGATATATGCTGGTGACTGTCTCAATCTGATAGTTAAATGCATCTAACAATAGATTGTATTTGATGAGCTTAGTAACAAAGCTAAGTTCTATAGAATATGCAAGTTAGACTTCTCTCATAAAATCAAAATAAACTAACCTTGATCAAACTCCATAGTAGCAAAAGTATTGTGTGTTGTGGCATTGGTATACCAATTTCTAAACTCTTGTAAAATTGAGATAGGTTGTCTCAAGATGTATTCTATAATTTACCAAGAATATGATATATTAGACCTAACAGAACAATAAAGAAAACTCACTAGTGAGACTATCAAGATCAGATGACTTGATTTCTATAGTCAAGATATTGACTAACAATAGGTTATAAATAAATCAACAGATCCTGTTAGAAGAATCTCACTTTGCATTGACACACAAATAATATGAATGGTGCAATCCTGCTCATCAACAAAAATAGATTGCTTTCTGAAGGCATTTGTCTGCAAAGACATATTGCAAAAAGGCAGGAGGTGATAAGATGGAGGCAAGATTGTGAAACAAGCCAGTGAGATGCTGGTGGTACAGAAGAGAAAGAGATTTTAGTCAGATGAGGTATTTATAAGCTGGCTTTATGTAAGATTGATCTTTCCCACAATCATATGATCTTCACTGATTCAATTCAATCTAACCTGATCATAAAATCAGATGTCTATAATTCAAATCCAAAAAAATCTATCTGAATATCTAGACAGCAGAACAAAGATCCATTGTAACTAAATAGCATAGAATATCAAAATTAATTATTATCAAGTTATCAAACAGAAGGAAACATTATCCTAAGTAATCTGTCCATTTAAAAATATAATGTCTCTTTCTGAATAAAGTCTCCAGAGCCTCTGTAGACTCCTCACCTAATGCTTCTAATTGATCTAATTTAATTTTAGTATAGGAAACAAACTCAGGAAAGTCCTGAGTATTTGTGGCTACTTGAGCTCTAATTTCTTGAGTAACAAGTGAAATGATCTTGCCAATATCACCATATTGTTTAACAGTAGCTCTGACTTGAGCATGAAGAGTAGGAGAATACTGATTCTTCTCCATTCTTGAGACAGCCACTATATATGCATCCACAATAGGATCTATTTGAGCTTGAAAGTCATCAAGATAGACATTGAGTTTTATAAGCTTGATAAGAAAGCTTAGTTCTAGAAAATATCAAGTATCAATACAAAATAAAACAAGCTAAAGCAAGAATATTCACCAGAGGCATAGGCAATAGTTACATTATAGTGAGTAGCTATAGCATTGTCCTGCCACTGTTGATACTCTGCTGCTATCTGAGGTGTCATGATGTCAAAACATAAATTCATATAAAAAACTAAAACTAAGATGAAAAATTAAACCAAGCAAAGTAACAA
>JANAWD010000711.1:0-19803 GCA_027627245.1 Meripilus lineatus | reverse complement strand
ATGAGCGCTAGACTTGAAGTTGGCACGAGCCAATCAGAATCAGAGAATTTGCCTAAAATGACTAAACTTTGATTAGCGCTCGAGAGAGGAGGAGGAGGTCTAAGTTCCCCCCCGAAGGATGTACCAGCAAGACGTCGGCCAAAGGGCTCCAATTGTTGTGTTCTATCCAAAGTGACCTTGACTATCAACGTACGAATTCATATCTCAGTGGGCTGTACATCCCCCACCGGCGTTGACCAGACACAGTGTTACCAGCCTTCTCCGAGGATCGCAAAATCGTTGCATCTGATGAACCTATTTTGGGCACGACATCCATTTCTCTTTCGACCAGTCTCCGCCAGGAGTACCCAGTCAGCCTAACAAGTCTCATATACCGAGTGCATCCCGACATCATCTCGGTGATCCATATTTGAACAGAGGCTGGAGTACATCGGGCTGACTTCACCTACCCATTGACGCGACATTGGTGTTCAACCCAGACCAGGATACAACAGACGAAGTCAGCATGTCAGGGAAATAATTCGAGACGTGCTGACTGCACTCACTAAATGCTAGCCTCTTCAGTATTTAAAGACTGCTAGTTTCTTCAGACCACACATCACGGCTTGACCGCCAACCACATCATCATCTATCCTTTTCTATCGCCCTCCCCTCCACCCCTACTACACACGGTCACTCCCCCACTTACTCTATTGTAATGTGTCCTTGCTGTAGCAGGTGTGGTGGATACTCCCCATCGCTTAGCAGTGGTAACATTCCCATCCTACGCCATTTGCTATTGACGTATTGCACCCCTCTCATCTAGGTCCCCGCGCGCCCTCAAGACCAACCGCCTTGGAGATTAGGAGTGCCGTATGGATCCTTCAAAGGTGGGGCCGACCGGTATTGGTGCATCGCAAAGTGTTCAAAGGAAGTCATGACCCCTTCGACCTGGGTGGTGTGGTAGTACTCGAAGCCATTCAGTCATCTCAACTATCTTGATTTGAGCTCACTTTCTTCTTTTATTTCCTCTAGGTCGACGGGATATGGGTATTCTGGTTGATGGGAGGTGACGGCGAATCGCAGATGAGGACTTGATCAACCCGATGACGATGCGATTCCCCGCCAATAGTATGGTCAAGTCCATTTCTTTTTCTTATTAGGATATGTAGTTTCTCATTCATGTGTCATCCTTGTGTTTTCACTAACATTTTCTAGCCTCGACTATCCTCATTATCATCCTACACACCACAAAGTAAGTTTTCTCTTCTCTTTCGGATCTTTCTTCTTTCCCTTCCTTCAATTTCCTCGATCTCATGCATGTACTTGTGTAGTTTAGGCTCGCTGACGGAGGAGAGAGGGAAATCAGGGAGGTAGGCACCGGCATTGGGAGTGTGTGGGCGACGGGGACTGGCCACCCCCGTCGTCCATACACTCTCATTGCTGGTGCCTAAGAAAAAATAGAAAAAGATAAGTACAATTTCACTATTGGAACCAGAAATTTATTCTTATCTTACGAATGAACTGTGAGCTACCCACGAAAGAAATGAAAGGGAGCTCGAATGAACGAAGGGGATGAGGGTCGCTGGAGGTACTGGGAACCAATCTATCGCTCAAGGAACTTCAAGTTGTTATCCCCCTATTGGGCTACAATCATCACTTCTCTAAATCGAAAGCGCACTACATAGATTTGTTCAATTACATTATCCGAGATCTATTCAGGAATAGCATGGATTTCATGAGGACTCGTATCAGTTCCTTTCAGACGTTTTGAGTTTGAGGTGCAGATATGCGCACGCCTTCATCAACATCGCTATGAACCGGCAATGATAAGAGATTGTGGCAATGGTGGAAGTGTACTCGCAGAACAATGAATACCTAAGTGGAACAGCCAAGGGCGGCACATCCAAAATACCCACCGCCAATGGGTTGCCAGTCTGGGGTTTCATCGACACATACTCCGAGCTGTTAAGAGTATCGTCAGAACTTGAGGTCGAATGGTCGAGTGGTGCACCAATATTTCCCGAGATGCTCGCAGCGAAATTGATGGTGCTATAGTTTTGTGATTCATCTGCGTGGGTGCCACCCTTGTCCGAGTCGTAAGTCCGGAGATTCAAGATGAATCGGCAGAATAGGATCGAAGTGAGTCTAGAGAGGGGTGGTGGGTGTACGAATACGTGCTAATTAGCGATCACGTACGGATTCGAAAACGAGGAAGCCGGGGATGGGTTGAGAGTAAGCTGCAGAGAAAATTAGCCCTGCAGCATTCATCACTTTCTCGATACTTATTACCCACCGTGTAGTTTGTTATAATCGTAATCATATTCACGAGGAAATGGACCCTATTTTGCGCAGTAAGTACATCCACCGTGAATAACGGCGATTATACAAGATCACAAACCCAAAATATAACGTCCCTGCAAACGGCAGATTTTAGGGAGCAAATAAAATGAGTACGAATCCAGATATACGCACCGTCCCGTATGATCAAGGTCGCCAAATTCGCCTGAACGCCGGCTTCAGTAGCAGCCTTCCGAATGCGATAGGATCGAGCCCATGTCAGCGCAAGGATGAGAGCATCTGTGACGAGAATGCTTCCTCGACTGATTGCCACACCTGAGAACGGCAAAGTGTGTTACTTCACGTGGCGATAACCGAGAGGGAGGGCCCACCTCTGAGATCCAGGGAATCAGTGATCTCCATCGGATACAAATAAAAACAGGTACGAACAGTGAGAAGAAAGCTTGGGTTTCTCTGATTCCTCCAAGACAAATCCCGACAGGGATCGGATTCGGTTCCACACCCACAATGAAAGTGCGCGAGGCGAGGTGCTGGAAGGAAGGTCACATTGATCAGTGCCGTCCTCTCAAATTGTACAAACCACGTACGGCATTGATGCACAGAGGAATAAGGGACAAGGGAAATACGACCACCACAGGAAACCAATGTCGCCCCCATATAGCCCACACCCGTAGAGTGTTGAATGCTAATACGACCCTGTCAATGAGATCACGCACATAAGAAAATCCGGACGAATACATACCGGCATAGGCAAACAAAGCCGTCTCCAGAAAGATATTCCGAACGATGAGCTCACGTTTACATCTAAAGAAAACAGACGCAACTTCAGTATGTCATAGTGGAAGATCAGAGGTTTCTGTTGCACGTACCCCTGGAAAATACATTCAACCCTCAGGAACACCAACAACCGTAAGATTTGAGGCGATACAGTACTTACGGAAACGGTTGTGGGAGCAAACGTCAGAGATGTTCCCAGGAGAATGTACCCAAGCGTACAGATGCGCATCGCAAGATACAAAAAGCTCGGTCCTGAGAATTTCCGTTTCCAGATAACTTCAATTTCGTCTTCCATGGTGCAAATCATATCGTATACGAGGAGTGCTGGGTTTAACGACCGATGGTCAGACGGTAGATGGAGTCAGTCTGAGGAAGGCGATGCTGCACCTAAGACCGAGATTGTAGTGTAATTGCCAGTTTGTCTTGATCAAATGAAGGATCAGCAAGGACGTATTGTGAAGAAGTGGCAAAGCTCACATATCAAAAAGCGGCTTGAAATCTATCTGTTCCTCGCTCATCTTGGAGAAGATCCTGTGGGTGTAGTGTCAAGGAATAGTGCGGGGGGTGGGGTCATACTACAGTTCCAGTAACGTAACCAGGGTTTCTCTTCCAACCTCTTTTTATTGCGCCAGGCCTCCCGGAATACCTGGAAATGAAATCTCCATATTCAGTGAGCTCCACTGATTAGATTTCGAATTCGGACTCTCTACCATCACCGCCACTTTTCCTGCTGCTGCGAGAGGAAAAAGACAAAAACCCATGATTCGTGCCTAGGTCCTTACACCTCGCAGATTTCCGAACAAATTTCTTCTTCGTTCTTTGGCTCCAGCGACTCGGTGTTCGACTCACCGCAAGGATTGGCGATCCTTTCTGGGCCCAAGTCTCGAAGGAGGGGGTGCTTTTGTGCCTGGAAGAATTCCCCGGATTGAAGCTGTAGAGTGGGTAGCCGTCTGAGATCTCAGTATCGGTACTGTACCTTGCGGTGTAGCATCATCAATAGAAATGACCTACCTGATCGCAACCACCTTCTCCAATTTCATCGAGGAAATATAGCTTCGATTCCGTGCGTCTTCTGCATTTTCCGGGCTCCTCCCATCGAATTTCCTCTTCCGAAAAGACAAGTCCAAAAAACAAAACATAAAGTCTGTCATGAGGTCCGGAAAATTAGACTTTCATCATCAACACAGGGGGTGGCCAGTGCAGGGCTCTGCCAGACTCCAATTCGTGCGGTGATTGAAGGGCGATTCGATATTTCTAGGCGTGAGCAATCCTTACATTTCAAGCAGAATGTCAATTCGGAGTCGGAAAGACTTGAGAATTTAGATGATAGATGAAAAAGCTACCCAGAACAACCCAATCACTCCTCTTCTCACTTCTCTCCTGATCCGACTCGGAGTCCGGTTCGTATAGCTTGAAGCTATCCATTGGCGTTACTGGGTTTGGTTCAAAGGGAACTTGGGATCGGGGGACGATGACCAGAGACGACCCTCACCGAGAGTCTCACGATCCCCCAAGAAGCACAATCCGGTCTGATGGCTACAGAGCCACCAGACTTCGAATTGGATTGATAGCAACAAATCCAGTCTGAAACACAAGGCGGTTTCCACAAACCTTATCCATCCTTCAATTATACTGTATGCATGATAAATGACGAACTCACTCACCCAGGGCAATGCCGAATTAGTGTAGGTAAAGTCGGTGATGTTGTTGCGTTGATCAACCCGGGCCTTCGAGACACCGACTTCGACCTCTTCCAGCTTCAACGTTTCAAGTGGTGCCTCTTGTGCGATTCAGACATTTCCTATCCCCAGAAAAGACCTTTTTAACAAATTACATTCCATTTCAGTATTCTCTGTAGATTTACGATGGGAGCAGAGAGATAATGAGAGAGTGAGAGTACACAAGCAATTGAGCGAACGAGCCGGGTCAGTATGTTTGTATCGTACTGGTATCATCAGGGGGAGACTTTCAGCCACGAAATAAAGAGAAAACAAACAGACGAAAGAGAGGAAATGCCAAACAACGTAGGCATGAGAGGGAGGGAGGAATATGTGTGAGGTGCCCGTGTGATTATGTCAAAAGTGTGTGTGTGTCACGGTGAGAGGTGTGTGATACTAAGTAGTATCAACAGGGTGTGTGAGCGCGTGTGCCTGTCGACGACGATTGCGAGAAAAAAAGAACGGAAATGAAAGACAAAAACGTAACTTGTTTGTTGGTAGGGTCTGAAGCAACAAAACCAAACGAGTGTGGGTGTGAGTGACAGTGTGTAGTCGGGGGCGTATTCAAAGTGCAAAAGGCGCACAATGAAAAAGCAGTTTTTCCAAACAAACAGAAGGTAAGTGTAACATATGGTAAGTCGCAATCGCAAGTAAAGAAGAAAAAAGAACGAAAGTCAAAATTGAAGGGGGTGAGCAGCAAACTCGCAATAAAAGGAAAGAAAAGAATAAAGCAAAAAAAAAAAAGAGGAAGGCATGTGGTACGAGGGGGATTTGAAGAAGCAAGTTGATAAAGAGGATACAACCAATAGCCCAAAGTCCGCATTTGACGAAAAGTGGTATGATGGCACCTTCAAAGATAACACCAAAAATCCTTTCCCCACTTCTCCATCACAGAATAGAATACCACAATGAAGGAAGAAAATCGAACAAGGGAAGGCATAAATGCTAAAGATGAAGCGTGCACTTGCGGATCCGGAACCGACCTCTTATCCATCCACTCGGAAGTAGAGGGTTTTGACGGGATTAAGGATGAAAACCTATATCCTTCATCGCACTACAGGTGATACAACGTAGATTCAGCGAACCAGGGTCCACAAACGGCGAGTCGGGTTCGAGCAACGAGAGGCATTTGACGAGATTAATGAGAGTTGAGATCGTAGATACGAGTGAACGACAGATCAGGATTGAGAGAGTTGAGATGACGCGAGATATTACGAGACGAACGCTATACTTGGATCTTGGAGCGAGTAGATTGACTTGTAGATTCGGGTATAAAGCCAATTCGAAACTTCAGGATTCGCGATCCAGCAGTTTCTCTAGTTTGCATGCTCCCCACTGTCAACTTCAACTTCCTGCTCCCCAAGCGTCACAGCATCGGAATGCATGGGATCAACACCATCTGCGTCCTGATCAACAGCGCTCAAGGGAAGGGCGCTCTGAGGACCATTCGCGCTCGCAGATCTCCTCATGCTTGAACCGCCCTGGGGACCAGATCTTGGGGGATTAGCACACCTATCCTTTCCGTGGGCGATACGGAGGTTGGCGTAATCGGGCTTCGTCTTGATGCCCTCGATGGCCTTGATCGCGTTTGAGATGTTCGTGAAGTTCACAAAGGCACAGTTCCTGAGTGAAAATTCCATATGTTCAGAACCGCTGATCCATGATGCGAAGAGTCGCGTATCATAAAACTTACTTCTCCTTGAGGAAATTGACGAGTTCAATCTCGCCGTACTCCCCGAAATCCCTCTTCAACTTCTCCTCAGAGAAGGCCTCGAAATCCTCGATATTCCCGACGTACACATTCCTGGTCGCACCAGCGTGTACGGACAAAGCCAACGCGGGAGGGAGGGGGCCTGAGTTCTTTCCCCATCCAATCTTAAGACGCCGAGAGTTCAAAGTGAGACCTTGGTAAGATGCAACTTGGAAGAAGGTCAACGCAGCAGCGGGATCAATGAAGGTCACGAACTACACAACAAATCATGAGTAACACTCTCTGAGACTCCGCGCAAGCGTCACTTACAGCGATATGCTTGTCCTGCATGTACCTCAAGCTCTGCAAAACTCCGCCACGAATGGTATTACACAAATCCTCAGCGGTCGTCTCGGGGTGGATGTTCCCCAAATAAACCGTCCTATTCAATCCCTGTGCGCCAGCGAGACCCTGGAGCGCGTCAGCCGAGAACGGCACGTAGGGTGTCATGGGTGAAGCAGCGAATGCTCCGGCACCAAGGTTCGTTTGAATGGGCGTAAGGGCAGCAGCAGTTGGGCGACAAGAGACTGAGCAGCGGCCGCCTGTGCAGCCTGAGCAGCAGCCTGCGTGAGACTTGGGGATGTATGCGCAACGATCGTTTACCATAGTTGACGCGCTTGCCTGCCCAGGCCGGCTCAGTGGGAAGGGTGTTTACGACCTACGTGAGATGCGTGCCAGATGCCACGTCATCAAGAGGAAAAATCGGCGAAAAAAGATATGCGCACCTTGGTAGCAGTTGAAATACTCAAGAAGTGCACAAATCCGATGTTCTTATCTCTGACGATCTTGACCTGATCAATCAAGCCAAACCTGCTGAGATCGTCCCTCAACTGTTCCTCGGTGACATTCTCGTCCAAACCTCCGAGATACACGTTCCTGCTCGCGTTGCTCTGTTGAATGGCCAATGCGACTTGGCTGGGTACAGGCGATGGCTTTCCCCAACCGATCTTGAGTTCCTGACCGTGAAGAGAAAGCTTCTTGATCAGTGCATCCGCATGGAATGCGGCTGCAGTGGCGCCGTCAAGGAACGAAAGGAAGACGCATGACTTTTCGGGGAGGACGCGAATCGACTCGAGGGGACCGAAATGAACTAGGTTGAGGAGTTCATCAACAGATGCTGTTGCTGGCAGATTACCGACGTAAACAGTACGTCCAGTGGCATTATTTTGTGCGTTCATGACAGCGCTAAGAGCTGCTGGAGAGTAAGGTGATGCTTGAGCTTGGGGAATCGTCAAAGAAGGAAGACGTGGCTGCGAACCATTCTATTTAAACAGAACAAGTAGCGAAGAAGAAAACGTGTTGTTGAGAATGATATTGGAAATCCACGTCAAAGGAAGCAGTACGGACCTGATTGAAGTTGCCTAGCTGGGCAGCATTATAAGGGAAACCGTTTAACACACCCATAGCCGGAAGACCCATTCCAAGCATGTTGTAACCACCAAAGCCAGCATAGTTGCCGTTTGCGCTGGCGGGAGTTTGCTGAACTTGAGGAGTGAAGGGACCTGCTGTGTTTGGGCTCATCTGAGAGGTCATGCCGTTAGCGTTTGTTTGGGTGTTGATGCTCAGCGAAGGGGTGGAGTAGAGAGCGTTTGCAGAAGCGAAACCCGATGGTGGGGAGCTATTGAAACCGGCTTGAGAGATGCTGGCTTGAGGACCATAACCGTAATTAGCAAACGCGTCACGGACGGCGTTGCTGTTCGAGTTGGGGAGGCCGTTTGCCCCGTTTGCACCAACGAACGAAGTTGGAGACCAGCGAGCTTTCTTTGCGTCAGGGCCACCGACGGATTCCATTGACCTCTGTTGGGCGGGGGTGAGTGATAGGTGATTGAGAGGGAGAGAAGAGGTGGTGGCAGATGAGAGGAAGCGGCAAGGGGAAAGGGAGGGTAAGATTAGCCGCGGTTTCCAAGACGCCACGGATGAGAGGGCTTGGTAACGAATGGCCAATTTTGTTGCAAAAATGACCGAGATATAAGGTTTGGGAACAGGGAAGGTACAAAAGAATTTCCATATGCGCTTGTGATGCCAGATCATGATGAGGAGTAGCTCGGGTAGGAGAGTTGCATGGTGGAGGGGAGAAGATGGAACGCGACAGAGAACGCTGGAAGAGAGTACGCACCTTCATCATGTCGATATCTAGGCCGTATTGTTGGTACTGATTAGCAAAAGCTGTCTGCGAATCGTCCATTTGTGATTGAGGTTTGTGCGAGGTTTGAATTGAATGAAGGATTGGGTTTGGGTATTACGGGAGTGAGTGGATGGGATGAGAGCGGGACACGGCGGAATGAGACGAGTGAAGGAAGCAAAAGGGAATAAAGCAGCAAGTTAGATGGTAAGAAATGAGAGTGATGATGATTGAGAAAAAGGAATTGTGGTAGGGGGTGGGTTAGGTATCAAAGGAGTGTGGGCGAGTTGGCTGCGAAAAAAAGGGACGCACAGAGAAGAGAGGAGTGCGGATGATATAGATATGAGATTATTTAAAGAGAAAACAATCTCTTGTTAATTCACTGCAGCCGTTGTGCGAAACGAAAGAACCGTTAAGGAGGACAGACCCGTTGGAAGAGAACGATGGCGGGCTGTATTAACGGAGATGGGGATAGCAACAGTTGGGAGTTTGGAAGACAAAGTTGCTGGGAATAGTTTTGCAAAAGGCGAAGGAGATAGTGAATAGCAAGAGAGGAGGACGAAGGAGACAGCGAGAAAGGCTGCCAAAAGGACAAGCAACGACGACGGCGACGGCGACGACGACAACGACAACGAACGACAGAAACAAGCCCAGAAAAATTCGTCCCGCGCGCGCCAGCTTTTCCCCCTGCCACGCACGGACCACTCGCCTATATGCGCCTCGTTCACACCAACCAAACCCCTTGCTCCATCACAGGTGCTATAGTGTAGTGGTTATCACTCGGGATTTTGATGCCGCTTTCCCGAAACCCAGGTTCGAACCCTGGTAGCACCTCGCCTTTTTTTATTTTCGAAGAACTCAACAGACTGCATTGAACACACAATTACAACTTGGACTCTGGTACAGTAGGTATATGCGCCTCAATCCACGACGTACACTCCTCAAACAACCTCTCCGGCAAGCCATCAATGTCGTGCACCAGCTCATGGTATCCGCCCTACCCTCGCGTCAGCGCACAAATTTCAATAATATTTGGCTCATCAAAACCGCCTCACCTCATAGAGTGAAATCTTCTTGTCCTCAGCAACGATCTTGTCATAGAATTCCTGCGTCGCATGATACGATGTTACCTTGTCGTCGGTCCCCTGGACGAATAGCACTGGGAGATCCTTTGGCCAATGCTGGTGATCCTCCTCAACGAGTTTTTCACCGCCGGATAGCATGTCGTCTAGACCCCTAAGGGTCCCAGCACGTTTGATCAGAGGGTCCTTCAAGTTCGCCTCATTCGCAGCGGGGTTTCGTGATAGGTTCTGCATCAACATTAAGCTTCGAACCCATATGGATCATTATTTAGGAGGTAGTTGCCTCACCTCTGCAGGCACGTCCGCCGGGAACGACAAATTCGGGAGCACATTGCTAAGTTTTCCGCCAACCCAACGAAGGACCTTAGGTTGAGGTGTCGTAAGTCGAACGAGCGGGCTAGACGCAATAACACCAGAGAGCAGCTTGACAGTTTCGTTATTGGGAGGTCCGGTCGTCCTTGTTGGGAACGCCAATGCGAGTCCGCCGCCCTACTAGAGGTGAGGTTACGACATGAGAGACACCGAAGCAACGCACCATAGAATGGCCCATCAAGAAAATGGGGACACCCTCCCATTCCTTCTTCGCCCTCAGGTGATGAACCCAAAACTCTGCGTCCCCAAGTTGATCTTTCCAACTCGTCTTCCCATATGCGCTATCTTTGCTCCTCTTTGCATCCAGCGCAGTCTTTCCGAACCCTCTTTGATCATAGGCAAACACAACAATACCCTTCTTGGGATAATTGACATGCACATGCTCGTATCTCCCAATATGTTCCGCAAAGCCATGGACAAAGAGGACGACAGCCTTTGGTTTAGTGGAAGGAGCATAGGTACGAGTATAGAATTGATGTCCTCCCGGACCTGCAAGCCATTCTTCTTTCCAAGGGTTCGTATCCGAGACCCCAGGAGTAGTTGTACTTGTAGTATTGTCAGCAGGAGCGCTGGCTGGAGTATCAGTTGCCGTAGTCGACATTCTTCTCCAATGGAGCAGCGTGGATCGAGTAGCTGTAAGGATAGGAGTCTTTGAGAAGAGAGTGCGACGACTGGGGGAACTGGGGTGCAGGGCCGAACGAGTCAAAGTCCAAGCATTGATACCGCGCTGTTGGTGGATGGCGGAATGATCGAAACCATATCTTCGATATCGCCTCCGAAACCCAAAGTCCCCATCGAGATATCGCACCGGTTGTTGATGGTTAGCAATGTATGTGCGAGATCCATAACCTATAGAATGGGTATAACAAGAATAAAATACCGAGGTCCTTGTGAAAAAGTGGGATGCTGAGTGTTTGGATGCGGGGTACATGGAGATTTGACTTTGTCGGGATTTGCGATTCTCCTGCGGGGTCGAGCGGCGATATCGGGCCCGGCGTGAACTCAGTTCGAAACTTTGACTATCGACTTCTTCCCGTACCATGACCACACCTACTCGAATGAACCTTGGAGACTTCGTGTCTGGCTGAACTTGGAACTCACGGACAGTATAAATGACCTCCGAGTGTTACGACACTGCAACCCTTCCTCAAAGAGCCACTGTCTCATCCAAGGCGACACACCCCAAAGTATCATTGGGGTTATTTTGACGACTTTACCGAGCCTAAGGGACGACAGAGACCTCAACCTCAATCGCGTCGCCGAGTGGATAATTCGCCTGGAATTGAGTATTCGTCGGTCAACTCCTCTCTGTCCCTGGTACAATATGTTGACTTATTTTACAGAAGATAATGTTCTGTATTTTGACCTTCCTAGCTATATCCTCCCGTGTATGATACATATCATGCGATGCGGTGACAACCTACAAACTATTGGGAAGATGTAGTAGAGTTCAATCACATATCCTTGGCAGCGGCATCCTGTGGCACCCAAATAGAGGCCACACAAGGAATTACACGTCGGACCCTGCGGCAGTGCCCAATGAATGTCTCCATTACCTCCCATCACCTCGTCAATCTAGTAACCGTGATCGCTCTCCCAGGTACTATTGCACTTTCCTCCGAGAGATGGTTTTGGTGTCGATTCTCGATACGCCCAGTACTGCAACCTCACTATCATGTTCGTACTGGTTGAACGTGTGCTTTCCCCCGTGCTAACCTGGCCTTTTCAGAACATTGGGACCATCTTGAATTTCGACCGATGCGATCACTCTTTGTTACTGAACACGGCAATTGATATCCCAGTCTCTATGTTGGTGTAGTTGGGCGCGCCGGGGTTGTCAAATACAATTATGAGTGGTTCTAAGGTATCGTCTCTTAACCTTATCAGTCTTTGTGTTTCTTACCGCAGTTTGGCTACCTGTCAATCAGGATACCGTCACTGTCAGATGTTAGTTGGGAGTCAAAGAGACGGAGATGACATTTCGCTGGCGAGACAATCATATTCTGGCTCGCACGAAATAACTATCAAGCCTCTACTCTTGGTTTCCCTGTTACGACTACGACCTGTATGTTGTAAGAGGGTAGGTGATTCGGTAATTTGTCCCAGTTTTGACTCAATTTCATGAGCGGGTCCATAGTGACTCAGACCCTTAGCTGCATGCGCTGAAAGAGCAGGTCGTCATATCACGACAGCAGTGTCTTTGTTCGTTCCTGCCAATATATTGGTGACAAAAGAAATACTTGAACACGGATACTCCGAGTTCGAAGCCTCAGGACACGAAGCATGCTATTTTTGTCCCTTCCGATGCTTGATGTCCGAAAGCTATAAGGACTCTTCAGGGATTTGTACCATTGCCCTTATTCCAAAGCTTTGATACAAGATGATGGAGGAAAGAGATCCTCATAGCAAGTGAGAGAGTCAAATCCAGACGCTCGGTCGTGATTGACACTGAACTACTTACTCCCAGGTTGATCTTTCATTATGCTGCCATCTCAACCCTTAGTAAGTTCCCAGTCGGGTTTTTTCTGGTACAACGTCCGACTTGCTACTGTTCTACGTATAGCCCTTCTGATTCTCGAACTATTCTACACTTTGGAAAAGGAGGTCGACGCCATCTGGAAACGCAAGTTCTCAGCCGTCACTTTCCTGTATGCCATGATCCGTGGTTGCACCCTGGGTTACATTCTGGTCATCAATACATCGATTTTCATCCCTGTAATGATAACGGTGAGTCTTCTCTTCAAAACCAGGCTGTTTCTCACGTCGCCTAAGCCGTATCTATGAAGTCTTGTAGAGCCGAACTTATCCTTCACGGCATTTTCCAAGTTACTTCCTTAGTTGCGTATGCAGGTGCAGACAACACTCCGAACCATTAAACCCAAAACTTAATACGCTCTGATAGCGTTTCACACATTGCGAGTGTGGGTAGTCTGGGGTCGCCGTTGGTTGTTTACTTTGGTGGTGTTACTTATTTCCATCATTCCTTGTTGCACGATTTCGGTATGTCACTCACCCTGTCTACGGTTGGTGGTAGCTTGACGTTTCATTTAGTACACATATGCTCATAGGACTGCTTCGCCTTCACCACTTTCCGAGCATTGTATCAGCACGTGCACATTGAGCGATTCCCAATTCAAAAGGTTTGTGAACACGCCACTCAATGGCGGCTGTTGAATGGTACTCATCCTACCTCAGGGGTACGCAGCGTATTCCTTGAGACGATCTCACATGTTTAATTGGTATCTTAGTTGCAGCAATCACACGAGGCAGCATCTTGTTGACAGACACTGTTGTCCTCGTGCTTACTTGGATAAAGATATACGGCCTTAGGAAGGCTGCGACACGAGTTGGCATATCATCAAGTATTACTACATCACTGTTGCTGAATGGTAGGCCAATTGATGCATCTTTATCTCTCCTGTTGCCGGATTTCACTCCTCTCCTCTCGTAGGAATGATCTATTTCGGGTTTGTAGAACTACCATAGAGATGTCATGTGCACTGATCAAGCATCCCGTAGGGTTCACCTCGTCGTCAATATTGTCACTATAGTCACAACTTATATGGTAATTTGCAACGAATGCTTTATCTGATGTTTCTTGCACTCATTGGCATTCATAGTTACCTGGCTTATCACCTGCAATGTTGTTTTCTTATGCGTACGTTTTGATAGCAAGGAATCACTCGGGTTGACGTTCTCATTCCAACTCCTTTAGATTCAACTCTGTCCTCGTTTGCCGTTTCATTCTGAATATTCGAACATCCTACACAAGGAACGATTCAAGGAGATCTGCGTTTGCCAGCAGCATCAGATTCGCGACCACTGGGGGAAACATCAGTCCTCCTCCTGTATATCAGACTTCAAAACCTGATGAGGGCATCTACGACCAAGCCTTCGCAGAAACCCAGATCGGGGACTCTCGAGACCCGTTTCAAACTATTGAAGAATGGTATGTGCCGATCCCATGCTACTGCGTGAGAGCTCCACTCATACCTTTTCTAATAGCCAAGATCACGAGGAATCGTTCTGGGAGACGTTCGAAGAGTAGATTCGATCTAATCTAACAGCAGCGTCCCTCGACGGACGCCTATTTTTATCCTCCGGATTGTTAGACATGTAAAAGTATGCTACTTCTACGAGTCACCTCTCGGAACAACGGGGTAATTCTTGCGACGCCTGGATGTGTCCGCACCTTATTTTTGCTTGAATTCGATGCTCGTATCAAGTGGGTGTAGCTGAACGTATCCCTTAGAACGCTCTGCGCCGGGTTCGAGTCAGGACCTGGGTGTATAGCACTAGAATCACCTCTTGGCAGAGGTGGTAGTTAGGTCTGGTTGAACCATGAGATGATAGAATCAAGTACTTGTCTTGAGGTGGGAGAACGGGAATGCCGCTTCACTTGTCATTACTGCGATAACACAGCCCTGGACCCTGAGGCGGTCAAGTCACCCATGATGATCATAATCATGAAAACGATGCACTGTGCCGTTGAGAAGACGGTGTATTAAGCTTTTAGGCGCCGTCAAGTTTGGCGGCTATCAGTGAGTATCCCGTCCCCGAAATTCGAATACATCCTCATCCTCTCGACTTTTTATCTGGCCATGCATCGATTTCCAGATCACAGAAGTATCAAAACTCGCTGAAAGCAATAGCGGCGGAATGGATAGAACAACTTGACTCCGATTATTCTGCCCGATATCTCGGGAAGCTACCCGCTCTCGAAACAGTGCGAGCACCTCCATGCTCTCCAAGGACTTCCGGTGAGACAGCTCTGAGTCGTTGTCTGCGATACTGAGTCTCACGGAATATCATACAGCGTATCAATGCATTGGCCATAACCTTCTTCACGAACCATGGAGTCGAAGAGTTTGACACATCAGAGATCAGCAGCACCGACGGTTTGTGAAACCCGTACAATGGAAGAAAGGGTCGGGGGATCATCTGCATACACGACGTGAAACAAACTCTGCGAGAAGCTTCATTGATAAGTTCTACTTCTTCATCAGAATTATTCACAGCTAAGTATACGAGATAATGGGAGTGATGCTGCGGCATTTCCAATGCGATCGCGACCTCCACTTGCGGTGATTACGTTCAGAATTGCACCTGCGGAGGCGGTGCGATTACTCCCGATTGCCAAAAGTAAGATGTCTTCCTCCAGTCTTCCTCGGTGCAAGAGAATTTTCAGAACTCGCCTAGGCAAGCCTCTCATTGCATAACGATTCCTAATTTGACAATTGTAACATTGCGGTGGACCCCCTATATCATCTTCCAAGACTCGTGCCCTTGATTTTTCTGTCATCACCGCCCTCTGCTGTGTGAAATGATTCCACGAGTCTCCGTACTCCATAGGGTTTGATACTGATAAAAAGCGGCGTCCCTAAATTCAAGAAAGCTTTTTGACCACCCCACGACCCGAGACCAGATCCAACATGAGCGAACCAGAGATTCCAATTTCAGAAATAATCAAAATTTACCGCGACGGGTGAGAGGTCTATTTCTTTGTCATAATTTGCGGTATACTGAGGTCAAAACATGATGTTCAAGCCAGAACTACAATTATACCGCCATGTCGATGTTGGGTGCGTTCCGATCCTGCGTCGGCATTGACTGCTACCTGCTCACGAGTATTGATCGCTTCTTAGCCCTTCTCACCTATGATATGTTCTGTACCTTCGGGGAGGAAGTCGAAGTGATTTGGAAACGGAAATTTTCGGTTCCTACCTTTCTATACCTTGCGATTCGGCTCTGTACCTGGGGTTACTTTGTATTTGGGACTTCGCTCACATACATTCCTACGACAATCACTGTGAGTTTTCTATTCTTCGATCATGATAATATCTCCAAGCTCAAAGTGTGACATATAGCAGTGAGCCGCGAGGGTCGATACCACATTTCACGACTTACTAAGATTCTCATATCTCAGATGTAGCCATCAGCTCATTGTTCAGAATATCTTATTGGTGGGATCATTATTTGCTTATGCTGGTGTGTCCCATGATCTCTTTGAGCTCGATGCGCTTTCTACTCACCCACGAATTGAAGCATTCAACACGTTACGAGTATGGGCGATTTGGGGACGACATTGGTTCCCTGTTCTTCTGGTCCTCCCCTTTGCTCTTATACCACCTTGCATGAACGCAGTCAGTACACTCGCTTTTTCTCATCACGACATGGGTCCCGACTAAACACTGAGCATCACCTTAGTATACCAGTTCACACACCTCCATCGTTGATGTCACGTCGAATCCCCTTCCATTTGGCGTTTGCCTTGCAGGGATAGATCTGCAAGACTCATTACTCAAAGTGTGAGTTCCTTTCGCCATTGCTCCTTTTGATCTTTCTTAAGTTCTTCATATTCAAGTTGTAAGTAGAACTCTGGCTCGGGGTAACGAAGAAAAAAAGCTGACTTTGATCTAGTGTCGGCAGTCACCCGAAGCAGTGTAATTGTCACCAATTTACTCGTCCTGATCCTAACCTGGGTCAAGACTTATGGGATCAGGAAGGCTGCCGTACAAGCCGGCCTACAATCGGATCTTGTCACATTGATCATGCGAGATGGTATGGCACCCTTTGGAGTTCGCGACTGTCCGATATGACTCTCCCTATTCCTATCCCTTAGGCACTGTTTACTTCGGGTTTGTAATACCTCCAGTTCAAAAATTTACTCAGCACTGAGTTGTGTAACAAAGGGTTGACACAATTGTTATCGCGGTAACATTGTCGTTGAATTACACGGTGCGCGATGAGGCATTAGAGTTGATGAATCCGATTTACCGAAAGCCTCTCCCCTTCCTATATAGCTTTCTTTAGCTCTGAATCCTGCTTCGACTGTTTCGAATGTGTGAGTTCGCATCATTCCATTCGCCATCTCGTTGATCGGCTGTTAGCTTACTTCATAGTCCTCAGGGTCGCATCTATCCTTTTCACTCGCTTCATCCTCAAGCTTCGGATCATCGACCACAATAACGTCGATCCAGATGTATCCATGCATAACAGTACCATCCAGTTCGCGGCAGGTATTACAGGGAATATTGGCGCACCCCTCGAATATGCAGATTCCGATTTCGAAGAGACTTGCACACGAGTCAATCCGTCCATACAGCAACAAATCCAGAACCCACTCGCCATCGGAATTCTGGACGTTGACATGACTGGTGGATCAAGGTGAGGATTTGCCTACTCATGTTAAAAATTTGCCTTCCTGAAATGTATCATATCCGACCTTCAGCGACTCTCAGGATACGAGCGGCGAGATTCCACAAATTGTTTGAAGAGTGATGCTTGCGTTGTTGGCACTGTGATGATAGCACTCAGTATAGATTTCCCTTACATCTTGTCTGTGGGCACTACCATACTATTCAAAACCACCACGTATACAATGGCCGAGACTGGATTCTGAACGCAATCCTTACGATGATCTGGGACTACGGACACCTGCCTCCGGAAAAATGGAGCAAGGATTCGTACGTACCTAGAAGAAAAATCATTCACAGCGATGACAACCAATAGAAAGTGAGATCAGGATTAGACAACATTGCATGCAAATGTAGTACGAAGATCCTGTACTCAGTGCGCGCGGGCGGCGCGGCGACGTGCCAGGTTTGTTGCTCAGGGAAAATGCAGTCGTCTCTTAGTATCGCATCCGCGTGAAGGACGCGTCTGAGTCGGGCACCTGGTTCTTATTGAGAATATGGATGAACAGCCTTAAGTTAAAGTCAGGAAAGAATCTGAAGGAGAAGATGACATCAATTTCAGACTCGGACGTCGATGTGGACGCAGATCAGTACGTTCTAGGCTCCCTACTCCAGCTGAGCGCCGAACGTTGACTCAGAACTTTGATGGAGAACTCAGATTGGTTCTCCATCTCTATCCACCATCCGGTGTCGACACTGTCAACTCTTCTATGTGAATCGCTAACTGCCATGTGTTTCGAAAGGCTACCTGGTCGTGAACGTCATGCGTCCTCGTCGAGCATGATCTCATCGAACTCCCTCGAGTGCCTGCTCTCGCTATAGCCTATGGGAAAGGCGTCGCATACAGGAAGGATTTTAGGGCACCGGGATCCTCGGTGCCCTGCATGGAGGAGGTTATACTACTTGGCAAGGGTCACAAGGCGCACAACCCGGACTCTTCAGGGGAACCAAATCCTTCGGCCACCTCTTCAGTCTATACAGCAGGGCACTGTTCCTCTCTCAGCAAGAACTACGCCAACCAAAGCGAGGCTGAACCAAATTCCGAGATTGTTCTCAAGAAAGGAGAGATCGGAGGATGCTTGTGGAGCGGATCAACTCGAACCTGAGGTATGCCCGATAATCACACCACCTTTTATCATGATTCATTGAACGGAACATTGTCATCACAACAGAGAGACTTCCTTCACCGAATCTGAGAACTTCGGAGGGGTCCTACAGAATGAGAGCGGACGGGATCCAACTGGCGTGATCATCAAGATTTTTGTGCCTCTACCAGCACCTCTCTGTAGTAAGCTGCCTTAAAATTGCACTACTTGACGATATAGTCTCAGGGGATCTTCATAGCAAGGAGGCCGGAACTCGCAGGTTTCTTCCTTGCCCCAAACAACATAACCCACTAGAAAGTCTTCGAACGAGGTTGTCGTCCAGTGCTCGATTGCGGTCAAATTAGAAGCCGATTAATGATATTGAATCTTCGGTTCATTCGTTCGTTCCGACCCGCATCCAAAGGGTCGGTTATCAGACAGAGAGTACAAGAATTCCTCCACGTGATACTATGTGCGCGGTGATTGCCGTTCTCCCTCTTTCTTTGGCAAGTTTTTGATATCATTGATGTATTCTCCACGTGAGAGTCTCCGCCCTCTGAGAAATAAGTCCCTGAAGGAAGTCCCCATTGTGTGATACAAGCTACGGTGGTATAGACCTGTAGCTATTAAGAGAAACAAGAGCAAAGGTGAGGAGGAGGACAGAGAGAAGAAGGGAGAGAGAGAAAAAAAGGAGATAGTAAAGGAGAAGAACATCAAAGATGATTAGATATAAGAATTTAGAGAATCATATAGTTTATGTAAATAATACTACTAGAAGATAATCATCATAGAAAGATTCTCAGAGGATGATGTAGAATAAATCACCAAGAGTTGCTTGAAAAGAAATATCTATAGAAGTATTGTGAATATGTATTTAAAGAAGAACTGAGTAAAGTAGATTAATAAGTAACATTGACTAAAATAAAAGATACAAGAAGATTTTCTATTCCAATATAGTAAGATAACAAGATAATATTATTTTTATCTTTTATACCTTATAGAGGCTAACAAAAATAAGATCAATATAAATTTGTACAGTGTTATAAGTAAATATAAATCCCAAAGTAGAAATAAGACTTTGATTAGAAAGTTTAAATTAGAAATGAGTTAACAAGGTATTTTATTATTTGATAGCCAATATTTTCTCAAGGAATAATAATAAAATTAATAGCTAGTAAGATGAAATTTCAATATCACTAATATAAAAATATACTACAATAGTTTAAAGAAATATAGGAATATAGAACAGAATTTATTTAGTCTAAACTATTACAATTACAGTAAATAAAGAGACTATGGAAAAATTATTTTATGCATTTTCCAGACTTAGATATACATGTCATATATAATATAAGCATATAGCTAGATTATAGAAATATAGAATTAGTATTTTTCAATCAGAACTTAAAAAGATATAATTT
>JANAWD010000710.1:0-19808 GCA_027627245.1 Meripilus lineatus | reverse complement strand
TTCATTTCATCGTCTTAACTCTGCTCTCTTTTATTCTGACTTTCTTCCTCTACTTTTTTTTTCTTCTTCTTTCTCTTTATTATTCTCTTGTTTTTTTTTCTTCCTTCTATCTTAAAATAAATAGACTAAAATAGCTTCATCATCTGTCTCCTCAAAATAGATATTACAGCTTTCTTATTAAAAAGAGAGATGTACTAATATACTAAATTATTATATCTTAATTGATCATTCTGTGTTAGATATATAGATATATAGAAATAGAGAGGTAAATCAGAATTCAAAGTAACTAGAGTTTATATCATTCACTACTACTTTACATAACAATTATAAGTTAGATTCAATATTTTTTAGAGTAATTAATTATTCAGTAACAAGATAGTAAGTTCTCATAGATATAATCTCTAAGTATTAAAGTTTCTACTCTATTCACATATCTCTTTCTCCAATTTCACTACAGCTTTTTTGAATATAACTTTTTAAATAAATCTATTAGTTGTCTATCTTNATATATATATTTTNTATAAAGTTAATTATTTCAATTTCCTTTCACTCCAGTATCTTATTAAGTGTNGAGCATTTATTACCTCTNCCTCTACCTCTACTCNCTTCTTCTTTATNACTACTATCTTTATTTTCTCTCAGTTAATTANTTTTTACTAGCTTTTCTTGGAGAGAAGTCTATATTGATAATAAGATAGAGTTATCATAAGAAATATATATGANCAGAATCACTAGCTGTTAGAGAGCTAAATAGATGAAAAGAGATGCAACTAAGATATTGTATAATGAATAACAGAAATAAAGGTAAGNCAATTGAACTTGAAAGTCAGNNAGTTGAGAATTCAAGGAAACATCAANAGAGGCTATAATAAACAAGTACTAGAAGNATCACTAGAATATTTTTTATATATGTAAAATAGTCCTACCAATATTTGACTAGTGAGCTTTCTACTTTACTACTAAATNATCACTGTGACTCTAGAAAATATTTTATATAATCNATAAGTTGTTATTTGAAACTAATTANTCAATAAAGCATNAGATGCTTACTTTTATTTTCAATATACATTGAAAGAATGATGATCTTTATTATTATAACTACAATTATATTCTCTCCTACTAATAATATTTACTTTGATTATGCTACTGTATTCTATGTTATAAAAACAAACTTATATAGTCATGTTGTTCTGACTGTTTTTACTGTTCTAACCCTAACCTCATACAGGCACTTTCTTACATAGCAGCAATGCACTAATATTTCCTAGGAAATTAGAATAGATTTGTGGAAACTAAAACAAATTTATTTAAATTTTTCTAAGGGTATTTTCTGGATAACATTCTAATAATAATGAAAGTCTACTGGATTTTATCAATATTTTTACTTAGCAAAAATTGTAAAAATATGCAAAATATGATAACATTTCTTATTGAAGTTTTTTATGAAGATCTTTTTAAGATTTCCAAGAAATCTTCTCAATTTTGTTCAAGAGAACATGTAGAATATATATATAGTTTTGAATGTCTCTAACATGTTCCTTGATCAATCAGAAATATTCACAATTTCTTCTGCTTTTCCTTACTTGCAAAATAAGAGAGATCTTCAAAATAATTGCAACACATTTTTAAACAGAAAATGCTAAATTTTACCACAATTTTCCTCAGGAAAAAAATGATGTAAACATTTTAGGGAATATGAAAATTTAATCTAATTTTTTTTGGTATATTCCTTTTCATTTCTTTGAAGTGTTATTCATACAATTACTATCAGAAAAATTGAAATGATTTTGTTTCAGCATTCAGCATTTTTCCTGCATTTTTTCCTTGGAAAAATTGGTGTCACTGATGTGGGAGACGAAGGGAATGACAACTGTGGGAAACAATAAGAAGTGTGGGAAAATGTGCGCCGAATTGCCACGTGGGAGAGAAAAGTGGAAAGGCATGATAACCGACCCAGGGTGGCGGGTCGGAACACGCCAGCCACGTCCCCACATCAATTCACATTTGTCTGATTCTATCCTTTCCATGCAGGTTCCATTCGACAATGGTATCACAACGCGCTCTACACTGGCATGGAATTGCAAAAATTTCCTTCCGCTTCAGTATGGTTGAGAGTTCAGCGGTATGGACAACCTCCCCTTCTGCCAGGGTGCCCTTGATTTAAAAGGAGGAAATGAGCCTCAATCATCGTCCCCTCACCCACTCATTGCACTCCCTGAATCATTGCAGCAGACATGATCGAGCCGGTGACAGCGATAGCATCAGCAGCATCGACGGCAGTCAAGTTGGTCGCAACGGCCAGAAACTTGAAACCGTCAGCCAATCTCGCACAAGGAGAGGCCTTGTTAGAGACCGCTCTTGACCGAACCCGGATGTTACAGGTAGTGAAGAGTCCACTGGTCCCTACTGACACGCTCACTATCTTAGAGCAATCCTGTCTTGAGTAAGCTCCCTCTACAACTCATGTTGTTGAGGAACTGATCATCTCGTGTACTCAGTGCCCAGACTGAAGCGGACCGATTGGCGCGTACGATTGCCCTTCCGTGGCGGAATAACGTGATCACGAAGCTGAGGGTTATAAAAGATAGCTTTGACTTCGTTCACGAAGCACAAGAGCTTGATAGAGCTTCTCGGGTAACATCTATCCTACCCTTTGCCTGGTTTGCAACGATCTTAATAGGATTGCCAGAGTTCATCAAATAAAGTCAAAAGCAATCAAATCCAACTCGGCCGTACTGCCAATAATACAACTGAGGTCAACGAGCCTGGCATTACTACAAACGTGAAGGCCACCTCGCCTACAGTCAAGGAGCCCGATGATACTGATCTGAAGGTCTCCGAAACTAGGGTCAAGGAGCTTGAGACTACTGAGGCTACTGGGGCCGATGTTCATGAACCCGGTAAGTCGACTCAAAGACGATCGGTATATCTTCTGATATCGTTCGGGTGCACTACAGCACCGGACCATCTCATCACCCAGGATTCTCGTGCCGTGACTTCTGGCCTTACCTCGAAGCCGTAACTTCTACCCTCCTGGGCTTACGTAGTATTGTGTACAGAGTTGTTGTGTTGGATATCACAAACATGTCTAATCGAGGTTATTTTAAGCGCGTACCCAAGGAATCAGTCCGAGATGCCAGGATTTGCCATCGACATGTGTGTGCTATGGGAACAGATTGGGATGAAAAAGCTAGGGGACTCAGGGCGAGTAAGAGTGCAGTACTTTCGAGGTCAGCTCACCATCCACAGCTCACTTCCACCACCAGGTCGTGGGGCGTTTGAATCGATCAACCTGAATGATTCAATTATACTTGTTGAATCCCGGCAGTTTGGAACCCACACCGCGACACCGTAGCACACATTCATCTCGCTCCGCTGACTTAAGACTTACAAGTGTCACAGTATCATATCACACGAAACTTGTGAGAAATCGAGGCACGCCCGCTCGAATTTCCCGGTATATCGTAGTATACCCCGTCCAAACGCTAGGGTCATGGCAAGTACATACGCGAACTATATAATCTTTTAGGGCGGAACTATGGCATAGTAGTTATTGACGTGGGTCAGGAATAGGATTGCGAAACTTCATAATATTGACCATTCTGCGAAAGAAGTAATGAACAGGAGAGAGAATATAAGCTTTCCTGAGGTCGACGAGTCGTGAATGCAATTTCCACCACGAGAGAGAGGATACAAGCTCCTCAAAACGCAAAACCACTTCTCCCATTGTTTGGACGTTTCAGCGTATCAGTTTGCACCATATCATCCACCAGGGGCTTCATAAATTCAACCCCTTGTGTTTGCTACCCACAGAATTAACAGGAGTATTACTCAGGTAGATACCTCTGAACTTACTTGGAGAAAATCTTCTCGTATCAGGTTGCCTAGATAATAGACATCAGTTCAGAACGGGTTGCTTGGCTGAGACAGGCCATCTCCTTGGAATTCAGGGACGGTTTTGTCGCCGCCTTGAATAGGATACGCCAAGGGCTCGCCGTCCTCTGGATTGTACCTCACTGAGAGACCAAAGTCGATAAAATAATACTTTGCAGGCCGTGCCGTACGGGTATAGTACTTAGCGGACCACTTCCAATCTCGACTGCGCTTGGTGTCTACGGGGTGGTACATCTTCGGGAAAGTCGGCGTCGGGTCCATCATGACGTTACGGTCCATGCAATCGCTAATTCAATCGACTTGGTCAATACCGCGGGAGGGCCAGAAAGTCAATTGACACGTACCGATGAGCAACTTGACACTGATGCATAAATAGGAGCCCCTGGTAAATTTCCTTGGTGAGTAGTAGATAACATCATGGATGATACCCAAGACCGACCTCGAAAATCTGTCTGAAGAATGCGACAGCCTCCCCCACAGAGTTGAGTCGCGGGTCATTATACGGTCGTAAGAGAGGCATAACGATGATGATTTCATTCGGAGAATCTGGCATGTCAAGCACCTCATGAATGCGAACGCAGTGATTTTTGGGATGTGAGGCCAAGGGTTCTGATGAGAGATACTGGCCAATTTCGCCTGAGGACAAAAAACAACAAAACCCAGAAATGAAATAGAATCTTACCGCAACATTACAATGTTTGCTTGTCATCGTAAACAAAGATAATGTCTGATTGTCGAATTAAACGTGTGAGACCTTAGAACAGCGGGCAGCAGGATGCACTTATGAGAGTAAGAGTGGAATAATAACGAGGGAGGAAGATGGAAAGATGACAACGAATCGGTAGGAGTCTAGATCTCATATGTATGGTGTACGGTTATGGGCGAGGGATCGGGTTGCGGAATGTCAGAACATGAAGGATGGTGCGAAAGACATGATGAATAGGAGATAAGGGAGACGGGTCTTCGAGATCAACAATTCGTGAACGAAGTTTCCACCAGGAGAGAGTAGGAATCATGTCGTTGAAGCGCTTGACCACTTCACCTATCTGTGGTCGTTTGGAGGGATCGTCTTGGACCATATCATCGACCAGGGGCTTCATAAACTCAACACCAGCGCTTCTCTGCAGTGAGAGCGGTAATAAGTACAAGAACATTGAGATACAAACGAGCTCACTTGTAGAAAATCCTCTCGAATCAAATTTCCGATGTAATAGATATCTGTCGGGAAAGGGTTACTGGGCTTAAACTTCCCGCTCCCCTGAAATTCGGGGACCGTCTTGTCCCCACCAAGAATTGGGAGCTCCATCGGTTCGCCATCTTCTGGATTGTACTTTCTTGACAGACCAAAGTCAACGAGAAAATACTTGGTAGGCCTAGCAGTGCGAGTGTGATACTTGGCGGTACCCTCCCAATTATAATTACGGCGAGTATCCACAGGATGATACAATCGAGGAAATGTTGGCCTCGGATCCATCATTATGTTAAGATCCATGCAATCTCTTCGTTTCAATTATCAACTCTGAACAGCAAGAAGAACTCGTACATAAATGTACTCACCGGTGGGCTACATGACTCTGATGCATGAACTGTAAGCCCTGTTGAACGATGATTACCGGCGGGCAACCAAGTCTGAATATAGCCAGATTCTCGTACCTCGAATATCTGTCGGAAGAACTCAACCGCTTCTCCCACAGACTTGAAACGGGGATCGTTATATTCTCGCAGAAATGGCATGACAATGATAACCTCGTTTTCGTCATCAGGTACGTCTAGGACTTCGTATATCGGAACACAGTGGTTCCTTGGGTGCGAGGCAAGCGGTTCAGTCGAAAAATATAACGCAATCTCGACTTCGTGAGGATGGATATCACGCTTGATGCGCTTGAGTGATACCACTGTATTGTCGGATATTCTTGTAGCATCCATTATTGCGCCATGCTATACCGCAATGGTGGACAGGACGTACGGCAGATGATCCAAAAACGGTCACTTACTGGAATCAATTGCCCGTCCTCAAAGTAAAAGTATGTGTCGTTGGGACCCCATGATCCAACCCAGTCTGGATAATACCTTAGGCGAAGCAGATATCCTTTTTCTTTCAACCACTTTTGGTGATCTCTCCAAAAAATCTCGCTATGAAGCAACTCTCTGCTGGCGAATCGTTCAAGTTCGAAATCTGGTGGGTCCACAATGTTAGCTGACATGAACAATAAAACGGGTGGTTCAGTAGGTTTTCCGATATCGTGGAGAAAGAAGAGATACGCCACAGCCAGAGAACCAGGGTGCGAAAGAAAGGCTGCCAGTGCCATGAGTACATTGATGACAAGCGCTAATGCGAGTCGTGGCTTGGCCAATTGATAGTCAGGCCACAGGTCGAGCCCCTGAACAGCCAGCCGCAGCGCGGGCTCTCCGACCCGTACAGTTCTCAATCAGTCATTTCTGAGGACGAGGATACAAGAGACCCAATACTTCCCGGTGTGTACACAATTTCGAGGGTCCCTGACTACAAAAACCCCGACATTAGGAGAATCAGTGAAAGGTCACGGTAGCCTGAGGATTATAATTTAGAAGACAATCAATTATGTCCCTCAACTAGGGCGAGGGATGGGATTTCGGAAATAGATGATGTGGATTAATCTGCGGAAGAAGTGGTGAATCGGGGACAGAATATGCGGTTCCTTGAGGTCGACCAGTCGTGAATGAAGTTTCCACCAGGAGATAGTCGAAATTACCCGATCAAAGCGCTTGACCACTTCGTCAATTGTTGGACGTTTTGATGGGTCACTTTGGACCATGTCACGTACAAGGGGTTTCATGAATTCAACCCCCTTTGTGCTCTACTCGCATCATGAATGGGAGTAACATCTATGAAGACACATCGGAGCTTACTTGAAGGAAATCTTCTCGGATGAGATTGCCCAGGTAATAGATGTCAGTCGGAAATGGGTTGTTTGGTTTCAGTTTCCCATCGCCTTGGAATTCAGGGACTGATTTGTCGCCACCCTGAATAGGACATGCCATGGGCTCGCCATCTTCCGAAGTGTACTTCACTGAGAGACCGAAGTCGATGAAAATGTATCTAGTAGGTCGCGCGGTGCGGGTATAATACTTTGCAGACCCTTTCCAGTCGAGGCTTTTCTTGGTTTTCACTGGGTGGAACATGTCGGGAAATGTGGGCTTTGGATCCATCATGATATTCCGGTTCATGCAATCGCTTCAGCAGTCGAGTTTGTGAGGAGCACGGTACTATCATGACGAACTCCTCTCCACTTACCGGTGGGCGACGTCGTGTTGATGTATGAACTGCAATCCCTGGAGGCATGTGATGATAAGTGATAGGAATGAGGATCGCATGTAGGACCGACCTCGAAGATTTGTCTAAAGAACTCGACGGCTTCCCCAACGGTCTTGAGGCGTGGGTCATCGTATGGGCGCAAGAGAGGCATAACAAGGATAACGTCATTCGGGGAATCAGGTATGTCGAGTGATTCATGTATAGGAACACAATGATTCTTTGGATCTAAGACCAAGGGTCCCGACGAGAAATACCGTCCGATATCGACCTCGTGAGGATGATACTTCATATCAATGTGCTTCAATGTGACGAGTGAGTTATCTGAGAGCCTGGTAGCATCCATGATGTGATAGTGCTGACGACTGGGGTCAGGGGAAAGCAGGGGTCAAGAACAATGCGACGCACTTTTGAACTCTGACCATCCTCGAAATCGTCGAAGTTATCGTCTGGTCCCCAGGATGGGGTCCATCCAGGACGATATCTTGGACGAAGCATATATCCTTTGCTCTCTAGCCACATCTGGTGGTCTCTCCAAAAAATCTCTGCTGGGCGCAAAGCCCGCCTCAATGATTTCCATCCGGCGTGATCAGAAGGCATACTACTATTGGATGGACCATCTCGAACCGTCGGGTCTGGAGGCGTTGGAGACATAGAGTATTTCGTGAATCCGCCCCAGGAGGGGCTCGAGATACCACTGAGTGAGTTTGCTGCTCAGACTTGCACGAGTGGTTCTACGGTAAGTGTGGTGGTGGGTAGTTAGAAGAAGCAAACCTCGCCCACCAACGGTTGTTGTAATGATCCGCAAAAATGTATGAGCCACATCATACTATGGCGACTCAGAGTCTAGCGACAAAAGTGCAGGTGGAATGGCGCAACAAAACAACCGCTTCAGTTGACTCTTGGTATGGCCACTGTGGCGCATAGTAACCCACTCAGGACCTGAAGGCCTGAACTTGAGGGACCTAAAAGCTTGCGTAGGGCATACAATCGTGAAAAACCCTTGATGGTTTCCATCACCGACTGCCGTGGTAATGGTAGGACGCGAGTAGTTTGTCTAAGTACAAGGCCGGTCAAATTTTGATGGGCTCTATTATACAAAAATGACAATAGCAAAAGCCTTGAACATATCTCCTTCCAGTCGTACGCGTACGGATGAATCTGGCTCTGAGTTGGGCGTGTGGAGGCTCGCACTCGTAGACACCCATGACAGAGGACAGTGTTTTCCGTTATATAAAGCACAATTTGCGGCCAAGGGACATCACTCTACAACTCTTCTACCATACTATCTCCCTCCGCTTTTCAAAAGCATGGACCCAACAGCGATTGTCAATACAGGACTCACTCCGACGATTTCTTTATGGGAATATGTGAGGAACAGATACAGCATCAGACTCAACCTCACTCAATCCGAGGAGGCGTTGGCTGAAGCTACTCAGTTGATTTATGTCATCCTTCACACCGAAGAGGAATGTGCCCGTTATCCGCCTGAACGGCTCCGGGAAATGCAAGAGTGGTACAACGAGTGAGTATCTCTTTCTCCGGGTTGCTTCTTCCAAGCGCTGAGCAGTTTATCGGTGAAGGCTTTCTTGGCAGCAAAGGAAGGTACTGAATGACAAGAGAGGAAAGAAATCGAAACCTTGGAGATATTTTTCGCTGGCGAGAGGTGCTCGCATGCTAAAAACGGATTCTCTCGCCCTTGTCGATGAACTTCAAGTATGTCCTTCCTTTCGGCGAGATAACATGACTAAGTGTGGGCCTGCAGAGATCGTCTAGAGAGGCCCTTGGAGAATTCAACAACGCCGTTATCCAAAGTCGGACCCAATGTGACTGATAGGCCCCAGTATCATTGCGCCAATATATGGACTACGTATTCGGACCTGACATCACAGAGATTCGGGGCAGAACGATTGATTATGTTTTTATTTTGTCTTGTCAGTTTGCTTTACGGTGTCTAGACAAAGTGTCCTCAGTAATCTAGGTGAATAGTAGCATAACCCAGGGATACCGCGATGGGGCAACAAACGTGAAGCTAGAAAGAGATTACGGGGGAGTCGATGATGTCGCATTTGGACTTGTGATTTTTTGAAGAGAAGAGAGCAGGGCCTGGTCAACAAATTTTCCCGACTGAGATACGGAAAATCGGTCATTGAGGAGCTCACAAAGGTGCAGACATGTCTTTGCGCATGATACCCTTGTTTGGGAGATTTCTCCTTGGTCGATTAGATCAAAGATGGGAGGTGAGAGTAGTGTGAATAAGTTGGTGAAAATGGGTTGGCATTCCTCGAGGATATCATCTCTCGTATGGAAGGCGAGATTGAGGATGGCACAGGCGAGGGATTCTGGTTCAGTAGACGGAAAGATATCGATTGCCACATCGACAATCCTGGATACGACTGCGAAAGGTGATCAGTACTTGTCGCAGACTTGGAGTTAATAAGACCTGCGAACCAATAAATACTCACGACTTGATTCGGTGATCCATGGACCAGTGTAGGGCATGAACCAATCTCTCGAGAGTACGCCGGAAATGAGGTCCTTCCGAACAGTGTCCCACGAAAGCAACTCCGTTAAGAATGTACCGAATCTTGCTGGTGGACCAACTAACTCTGGAACGTACAAGGCGACCCGCAAAATGGACGTTAGGGCGACTTTGAGGTTTTCGGGAAGACCACGGTCTAATGAACCCCGATCATACCTCCTGTAGTACTCAAACTCCCGTTGAGCACCATTGAAAATGGTTTGAACGGTCAATCGAAGAGCGGGTTTTGTGAGAGGGTACAGAGAAAACTGGTCGAGTTCCCTGATGCCAAGGTTGGCTTCGTCATGGACTTCGTCGGAACCCTCGCTCGATACGGCACCCGCTCCCGACTCTCCTTCCTTCACATCCCGATTAGCCTCGCTTCGGTTGGCGAGCATTCCTCTCACCCAGACAAGCACATCATCGAGCGGGGATTCGGAAAGACAACTCTTGACGGCTTCCAAGAATTCCCTATTGCGGAATACA
This sequence comes from Meripilus lineatus, assembly GCA_027627245.1. Classification (NCBI taxonomy): domain Eukaryota; kingdom Fungi; phylum Basidiomycota; class Agaricomycetes; order Polyporales; family Meripilaceae; genus Meripilus; species Meripilus lineatus. The sequence goes on along the minus strand of JANAWD010000710.1, from coordinate 9,615 downwards.
TTGTCAAAGGCTTTGAGAATTTCGATATCCTGCGAATCGTCTGCAACGACCTGTTCTTCACTCGGGGGCAGGGGCTCGCATTCCTCATTGATCCATTTCTTGAGGCGATTGACTACTGGAATGATCCACTCGCGAGCGGCGGATAGGGGTCCCTGTAACAAAGGGGTCTTGTACGGGCATCGCGCAGAGAAGATTGGCGCAAGGGTGGAAACTAGGAGAATGGAGAACCAAAGGAAGATAAGGCCACTCGTGATCCAACCAACGGTGTCGTTCAATCTCCGCGTAAATTCGCTCAACCCGAGCAGGAAGAGGACAAGAGAGATTTGGATGAAGACAGGAAGGGCTGCGGCAACGTCCATGACGCCCCACAAGATCAATCCTCTATGACGAAAATTACGAACGCGCATACGGTCTTGCGCTCTCGACCACTGACATTCGTCAGGAGGAAATTGTCGAAGCCATTGCTTCACCGAGATAGCCAAGGCAGCTGTGACAAGGCTAAAGACGAGACTGACAAACCAGAGTGTGTTGATGAGGATAGCAGAGCGCGAAGGAATGAATGAAGGGACGACTGGAAGAGGCGATGTGGAATTGACAAAATTGCCTTGAATAGTGAAGGTGTGTACTGATTGAAGCAAAGAAAAGAGTAGTTTGGCAGCGACATCGCTTTGATCTTGTTGTAGGTTCCTATAGGATTCGATATTGAATGCAGTCAAGACTGCAGAGAATAGACCCGCCTGGAAAAGGAGGACCTGTGAGACAGTATATGTAGGTGAGAATCGAATCTGCTCACAAATACGAGTAAGGTGTCCATGTCCTCCTTGGTTGCTCTGATTTGATCCCGGTCCACCCTAGACAGTATACTATCCACTTGTTCCCAGCCTTCACGAGTCGTTCCCTGCTCGACATCCTAATTGTAAAATGTTGGTCGGGGAATCCTGGTCCACGACCTATATTAGCTTACCTGCTTGAGGTAGATGGATTGAAGATAAGAAGGATCTTCTCCGACCAACCCACGCTTGGTTGTCCTATACTGACGAGATCCTAGCGTTCTCTTCCTTGGCTTGCTCTGCTCAACGAATGAGCAAATTATCGGTCGCGGGTGTGTTCGATAAGGCTTACCGAGGAAGTGCGATGTGAATGGAACCCTTGCAGTGGGATGCCCCCAGTCCCGACGACACGGGAAGATGACATGACTCCGCGAGATATCCAGTGCATGTGTGACGGTTTTTATACCAGCTCATCACTGCCATCGGCCGTGGTAGGATCACCCGACAGGCGTCCGTGCCTGGGACGGTAGAAGAGTCAGGAAAGCTGCTACGGGTTAGCGGCGATCAGAAATCCTTCAGTTGATCGACAGGTGCAAGTCCGACACCGGGATAAATCTCGGTGGACTATCACAGATCAATCTATTTTGGCCTACAGGGCAGTGCACATAGTTATGGAAAGCTTCGATCAAAGGATAGTCGAGGGGTCCTATATGCGTCGTGTAATGTTTCTGTTATATGGACGCAGATGAAGAACGTTGTCTTCTATTAAATCCCTAATGGCGGCAATGAAGCCACTCAATTCCCCATCCATTAGACAGATCCTTGAAGTTCGCGATACCTCTGACAACAGTTCATCAATGAACCAGTGTCAACTTTCAATGACTTGGTGTGATCATCGCCTCAGGCTAATCTCGTCTTGGAAACGGTTCGAACAACCTCCAAACAAGGTCGCGAAAGAGACGGCTATTAAGTAAGTAAGGGGTCAAATGTTGTGCATGATAGATTGACTGCACAAATAGCACGCCATCTGTTGACGCACTGAGTTACTGAACTCTGCGGGGGATTCCTCGACCAGAAGAACTCGATTTCGATGAGTCGGCCGGACTCGGTCGGCGTGCGACGCTGCTACTTGTGCTCACAGGGATCCCACCGCGTCCAGAGATACCTTGAGCCGAAGGTCAGGGATTGATCAAATCTAGTCCAGAGACGAGTAACAAAAAGGTCGTACCTCTGGTACTCGTTGTACCCCTCATGCCTCTCGTCGACGCCCTAGTCCCTCGTACTCCTCTAACACCACTTCCTCGAGCACTAAACTTAGATGTCGCATCCGCACGTTCCCGCTCTACTCGGAGTCTCTCTTCTCGTTCTGCCTTCTCCTTTGCCTCACGTTCTAAACGTTCTCTCTCCAATCGCGCTAGCCGTACTCTCTCCTCTGCTTCCTCTTGTTCTCTACGCCGACGATCCAGTTCCTCCTGGTGCTCACGGTCAAGTTGTTCCTCGTCCTTAGTAGAGAAGTTAGTATGAGATTCGAAAAGAGGGAGGTTGCACTTACCGCTTCGGCTCCCTCCCATCGCTCATCCATAATAAGTCTAGCGGATTGGTCCGATTTTGAGAGAATGTTCATGTACTTGTCTAGCAAGGTGTTGGTATTGGTTAATCTCTCCGCGATAAGCTTCCAACGAGATATCATCAGTAAGCGGGCTTGGGGGAAGGTCGTGGAACACAACCTCTGTATTCGATCGTGTTTCCCGTAATGCCCCTTTGTAGGTCTCTAATACTGCGTTCAGCTTCTTCAAAATGAACAGATCCTGCTGCAATTTCGCCTCTCTTGTTTTGGCGGCTTCTTTCCTCGCCGCTTCGGCATTTTGGACTCTCATTGTTTCATCAAGCCCGTCGTCGTCGTCTTCTTCTGCTATCGCACTCTCTTCTGACGCGAGGGGCTGAGCCAGGAGACTGAATGGCCTCCGACGCACAGTTTCGGGACGATCAACAAGAGAAAGCTCGGAGAGTGACAAGTCCGCACCAGCAGATGCTGTGGATGAACTGCTAGTATTTGAACTAGAGCTTGGCATGAGGAGCGACTGTGATAGGATATTTGATTCTTGAGACGGGATGGTGAAGTCAGAAGAGTCGTTGTAGTCCATCACGGTCTGAGATATGCAAGTGTTTGCAGTAATCGAGTAGCTTGTGCGGTCCGCTCTTGCAAATCACGGAAGCGATCACAGATCCGAATCTGAAGTGGGTCCAGTCGGACAGTGGCCGGTGTTCGAGGGATTGAGTTTCTATACAGAATCAGGCCACTGCAGTGGGTGTAGGCAAGGATATATTCTGTACGCCGTTATTTCTTGGTCGATACCAACCTCCCTATGGAAGTTTGACGCGTCGGGGTGAGCCCGTTGTCTGCGAGTAAAGGCCCAGCTTGGGCGGCAACCAAGATATATCTTGGAAGCAAGTTGTCAATGATAGCTGTGTTGTATAAAAGAATGCGAAGGGAGAAAACACCAGAGAGAGGAATAAGCAAGACCAGGAGGTACGGAAAGGGCCAGCTTTGAGAAAGACGCGTATGTAAGCGTCGGAGTCTGAATAATTGAGAATCAGAGCCTGCAACCACATTTGCATCGTCGACGCAACCAACTCTCTCTTCTACCACCCTTGTCCCATGGAATCACGAAAGAGATCTCGTACAGAAGAGGCCGACACTACACGAGCAAAGAAGAGAGCTATTAATGATGGCGGAAATTCTCCACGGTCGGTCAATGGTGCTGCATCAGACCCGGACGAACCAAAGGACGACGCCAACCTAGAGGTGAATACTTCCGCTTAGAACAACAACCAGAATGCTTGACTTATAGCTGCTGAGCGATAGATGTATCGAAAAGATGCCATTTATCGCAGAATGAAGCACTATTCTAGAGAGAATGAAAGGAGTCTCACAAGGATTGCTGAGCTGGAGCGACGAAGAGACCGGTGTGAGGCGGGCCTTGCAGCCCTCGAGGCATGTTGGACGCAGGTATAGACTCTTCAAGTTGACCTTATACCATCCTTGCTTATCCGCTCTCTTCAGTTGATTGATACTGTCCGCTCGCTCGTAAATCCTGACGACTTGGCAACGATTTCAGTGGATGCACAAGGTAGGTAGATATATGTGTACCCCTCTTCGGCATCTTCTTACTATGCGAAAACTAGACATCTGTGATATGACCTCAAATATCTCAACGAACTCGGATCCGGACTATGTACAAACACTCTGCGACAAGTTCCAAGTCACGCAACAACTTGTCACTTCACTTGTTCAGTTGGGAAGGGCGGCTCGGACTCCACTATCGAAGGACGAAACGTATAACGAGAGGACTCAAATTCAGGTGAGTGTTGTGCCATGTAGGTCGGGTATACTCCTTCAATTTTCTTCCCAAAGTGTGCAACCCTTCGATCAGAAGTGTCAGTGGTCCGCAACAGACTGAAAGATGCGGAATCGGAGAAGGAGCGCCTCTACGAACAACTTGTTGTCGCTCAGAAACGCGTCGACCGGTTGCAGAGCAAGACAGTCGCAGTATTGCAGCCACACGCATCATCACCGAGAGCTGAGGAGAATGTGAAGGACGAGACGCCCCGAGGTTCACCGTCCTCTCCAGTAGTGAGTGGTTCGGTCTCAATTGGTGGGAGCTTTGACCAGATCTAATACTTGTGTTTCTCCTCTGATGCCTCTTTAGCCGCCTCAACCTGCCACGAATGGTGTCCATGCTGATGTTTCAGACGATGTAGAGAAAGAGATTCTACAGATGCGCAATTCAAAGATTGACGAACTGGAGAAGGAAAACAGAAATCTTCGCGGAGAGATAGTTACGCTGAAATATCAGGTAATTGATTGCCTGATTCTCTAAACACCATACTGAAATTTATTTGAAGCTTGAATTTATACCCGAACCTGTTGTAGTTTCTTCTCCATATTATAAAGTCGTTTTGGATTACGCTTCGAAATTGGAGCACGATCTAAAAGAACTCCAGTCAGATTGTACGAAAGCTAAGGAGGGGCTTGACGAGCACTTGTGCTTCCGCGATGTATGGGAGAAGGCTTATACGGTGAGTGTGTTTTATTTTACCTTTTTCTATATTCTCATCCAGGTAATTAGAAAGAGAGCGAGGAGTGTATCTCGGACCTACGAAAACAACTCGCCAGACGCGATACGGAGATTGCTAGACTTCGAGAACAACGCGATCAGCAATTGAGCGAACTTCATGAACGCAAACATAGGGACCATATGAAGCTCACATCTTTGAACGAGCTCAAGGCTCTTGCGGAGACTCGTTTGGTATGCTCCTTCGATATGTAATTCTCGGTGATGATAGTTCTCTAATCTGGTATGAACTCGGTATGTAGGAGCGTATCAAGGCGCTACAGTCCGAGGTATCGCGCATACAATCGCGGTTGGCTGCTCAAGAGTCCAATGAGGACTTAATGACATTCCTCCTACGTGATCGCCCAGAAGACGTTTCGTATGTGGACGACATGAAGCGCAGATTAACGTGAGAGTCAGAAGGCCAATTTCGCGTGTTCCTTCTTAACTTGAATTCATGTCTCCAGTGCAGCAGAAGACCGTGCCGCAGCTTTAGAAACGTCCCTATCCGTATTTCAAGAAGATCATCCAGATGTCACCAATCATATGCGCTCTGAAGCAGAAGCTAGACAGCAACTAGCCGAACTCTCACGGAGGCTTCAGAAATACGAGTCAATTTTTGGGCTGGAAGTATCTCCTGATTCTCCAGATGTCCAGGTGCTTTCCCAGCAACTAAGACAAAAGGAAGACGAGATCTCACGCCTTCGGCTGCTTGAAGAGCAGCGTACCCAAGTGAGACTTTTTTTTTGACTCCTCGATTGTCTATTCATATCCTTCTCTATGCCAGACAGAATCTTCGCTGTATGCCGAACTCGACAAGTTATCCGCTGCATGGGAGACTTTAGATCGACAGGTCAAGAGTAAGATCTTTGACTTATCTTCTATGGAGGAACGCTTGGCGAAAGTGGTGTCGGATGTAAGTTTCCTCCCTTCTATTGTCCTTTTCACCGATGACGATGACTTCCAACAAGAGAGCCAAATTGGACAACAAGTTCTATGCGGCTATGCGTGATAAGGAAGCACTCGAGAACGAACGCAAGAACCTCATTCGGAACGTGGAAAAACAAAACAAAGCGGTCGAGAAGCTCGTTGAGTCTGAGAAGAATCTCAGCGAGAGAGTCGTTCGTGGTCCATAATTATTTTGCGTAACTCATGATTAACGACTCTTGTCATAGAGTACTTTCGAGAAGGAGCAAATGCTTCAGAGGAGGACACTAGACGAGCTGAAAAAGACCAATAAGGCGTTGAGCCAAGAACTTGGTAAGGCTAACGCTTCTGTAGAGGCGGAGAAGCAAATATATTCAAAGGTACGATGGACTCATCGGAAAGTATCTGGTGCGGAACTGACAAGAAGGCTTTGCAGGACTTCAATCGCCTGCTGGAGAAAGAGAGAGAAATTGACGCGAGACAAGCAGACGCTAGGAAACAAGCCGATTCTCTCTTGCGGGCCAAGAAGGAGGTAGAGAAACAGGCGGCAAAACTGAAAGCCGCGGCCCAAGCGCATAGTGGGAGTGCAAGTTCCAGAGAAGCTCAACTACAGTCAGAACTGGAGAAGTGCATGGTAACGAAGTTACTTTGAGTGGCATCTATACCCGTCATCACTAACACAATACCCCTTTCAGACACTACTGCAATGCTCGACTTGCAAAATGAACATGCGAAACACTGTCATCACCAAGTGTATGCACTGTGAGTCTCTTCCGAGCTTGGGATTTTCCTCAACGAATCTCATCCCGTATCATGCAGCATTCTGTAAGCAATGCGTGGATAATCGAATAGCCTCACGGCAGCGCAAGTGCCCAGCATGTGGGCTCGCGTTTTCTCAAGGGGAGGTTCAACAGTTATACTTTCAGTAATGGTCTTGTTTGCATATATTATTTCTTTCTTTCTTGTTTCGCTATCGGGTTATATTCGTCAGTCATTTTCCCTTTCCGATATCAGACTCATGACGGTGTTCATAATACAAGACACTCGTAAACCCAGTTCTTACAGCTTAATTGGCATTATCTCTCGTTATATTTTGTGCGAGATCCTGGGCGAAAAGACTGCGACGTCGCCCCACATTTGTCGAACTGACATTTGTCCTTTCAAGCTGTTTTGCTTCACAAGTCTCCTATGGATTTGGGTTCCTGCACGGGCTGGGATCGACCGAGGTCCTGTGTCTTCCGGAACGAACTTGCACGAGATGCCGAAGTCGACCAGGTAGTACTTGACTGCAACCGAACTTAGTGATCACGCCAAGACGTCTCCTGCGGAAGAAGACTCGACGCCAGAGCTCATGAAGAAGTAGAGCAGAATATCGGAAGATTTACGGTCCCACGGCCGTTATGTAAGCGGTTCCCATCACTGAGGAGGGTGGACTGGGGATGGACTTGGAGTATGGGGGCGGCCCAGGGCCATGTTCCGCGCAAAGAAAAAATTAAAAATATGTCTAAAAAATAGGAACCTGTGTTGCTACTATGGCCTGAAAGTTTTGAAGTAAATTTGTGGAGAATTTGAGGAAAGAGACCCATGCCGGCCTCAGGATTGGAGCCATGTGGCTGAAAAGAGCCTGTGCCAGAGTGAGTGCCGGAGTGCCAGTGGCTGCTGAAGAACTGTAAATCGGCGCGCTAGGACTGTAAATTTCCTGGAGCGAAGACGGATGGACGGGAGATTTTTTGGCGGAGGCGCTTGTCAAAATACGATGAAATGGTCGCCATCACAATTTTACCCTCTTTGACTACTACCACCACCATCATATTTTATATCTACGCTATAGCTTTAATTTCTACATTCTTCTGACGACAACTAATGTGTACTCAACACGGCGCCCCCCCGGGCAATAATAGTGGGGGGGACCAACAGACGGGAATGTCGTCGTCGGCGTCTGAGACGTCGATGGCATCAAACTCAAACCCAACCGAGCCACAAGCGCCCGTTCCCCCTCCCCCACCGAAACCGATACAACGCCTCAACATCGCCGAATTAGTTAGAAGAACAAAGGAAATAAGGGATCTATCAAAACCGGGAACGAAGGCACCCAATGGAACCAAGGTGAAAGTCTTCGAGAACGCTAGGTTCATCGAGGAAGGGTTGGCCCATCTTCTCGGCCATCTAAGCTGGGTAGAATCCGAATACGAGATCTTATCAAAGAAGGTAGCGGGACCGTCAACCATCTCGCCGCCGCTGTCGACAACGGATACCCTGCCGAGTCCGCCCAATCCAACATCCACGACCCCAACACCCTTACCAAGTTCCCCGCCGGTTCCCTCGACGACAACACCCGACATCGGTCAGCTACTCACATCGCTCGCGAATACCATGACGGACCAGATCATCCAACACCTCAAGACGACTACGAAAACAGACGACAAACCAAGTAACCCTACGACTCCAACCTCCGCACAACAAACCCGCTCCGAAGACCAACGCGATCGTCAAAACCAACCGCAACTCAAACAACCCTCCATCAAACCTACACCAGCAAAGCAACAACCTGCATCGAATAGCCTGTCGGTTGTGATCAACTTAGCGAAGGTAGATCAGAAGGTTAAGGAAAGGATGGGTGAGTTTACGGCGGCGCAGCTGAAGGAGAGGACGGAGAGTGCTATCGCGGAGGCGGGGGTAGAAGAGTTGAAGGACGTCAGGATCAGAGGAGTTAAGATGATCAGGAAGAACAACGACGTCGTGGTCCAAGCGTTCTCAGAGAAGCAAGCTGAGAACCTGCTGAAGCACGCCGACACATGGATGGAGATCTTCGCTCAAAACGCACGCCCCAAACGTCGACACTTCAAGATTGTCGCAAGAGCGGTTCCTACTTCATTCGACCCGAAGGCCGGCGGTGCGAAACAGTCCTTGTACCTGGACAACGCAGGAACCATCCCCTCCCCATCATCGATCGCTGACGTTCGCTGGGTCAATCCCAAGAAGGCCTTAGCGGGAAACGGACGAACTCGCTCCACACTCGTCCTGACGCTAACCAACCAGCGAGCTGCAGATGAACTTATATACAGGTCGGTATCGGTCGCAGGAGCGATCTGCGATAGCGACCAGTTCGTCCCCGATCCCAAAAGCTGTCATCTCTGCCACACACTCGAACACATTGCCCCGGCGTGCCCCCACCAGAACAACCCCGAACGCTGGTTATGCGGTCGGTGTTCACACAACCACCTCACTAGCCAATGCAAATGCCCGAAGAACATATGTACGGACATGCGCACATGCACTCACATTATTTTCAAGTGCGCGTGTTGCGGGGGGGACCACAAAGCGGTGGACCCCTCATGCCCGAAGCGACAGGCAGCTAAGGCTGAAGCCCAACAGAGAGCCTCGAATGGTTCGAGGTTTTTCGATCCTAACTTTGACCCGCGCGCGTCCAGCGCGGGTCGATGTTAGATGACACCAAACAACATCGAAGGTCTACGAGTTAAGAACCTCAACTGTCGAAGACAACCGGAAGTACTCAAATCTCTACTCAACACAACTAACCCAGTCGACTGGGACATCCTATGCATACAAGAACCCCCTCACCATATCGACACGCAACTATCCTTCCGAACCCCCTATTGGCACATGGTACTTCCACCCAACACATCGACTAGAACGAAGACACAAAATATCCGGAGTATCATTTATGTAAATCGTAATATCCCTACTAACTCGTACGACCAACTTCCATTGCAGACCCTCGATATCACGGCAATCTCTATCAACCTCCCACACATTCAATTCGATATCTACTCCATATACAA
>JANAWD010000071.1:0-100000 GCA_027627245.1 Meripilus lineatus | reverse complement strand
CCCGCGACACTGAATCACGACAAGGGGACCGACCACCAAGGCATTCTAGGGAGCCTCGCGAAGATCTGGAAGAGCCTCCTCGCTACCGACGGGACAAGGACCGTGGACGTCGTCGTTCGCCTTTCTCCGACAAGATAGGCACACCTCCCGTTAGGTCAGTTTGTTTTCCCTCCTTAGCTCCGTTCTGTGTTTATTTATGGCTATACAGTCGCCCATCGCCCACTTACGAACCACCGGTCGTTGAAGATTACAACCCCGATGAACCGAAGGAGGATGATTCTGAGGCTCGGTCTGTTTTTGTCTCTCAGCTTGCCGCCCGACTTACAGCTCGCGACTTGGGGTACTTCTTCGAGGACAAGCTCGGTGAAGGCGCTGTCATGGACTCACGAATTGTCACCGATAGGATCTCGCGCCGCTCTAAGGGGTAAGGAACCCGACTTCATTCCTCGATATTCCTTAACTGAACAATGCACCCCAGAATTGGTTACGTAGAATTCCGCTCCGTTGACCTCGTTGATAAGGCTATAGGTCTCAGTGGAACACTTGTTATGGGATTACCGATTCACATTCAGCACACTGAAGCAGAGCGCAACAGGCTCCATCCAGGTGACGGGTAAGGTCATCGTCTTGACCACATCTGGATCCTCAGACTGATCTATCAATAGGAACCTCAATCTCCCACCAGGAGTCAGCGCTCCCCACGGAGGAATGCAGTAAGTGAGCCTTCCTGCTCAGTTATCTAGGCTGATGTTTTGGCGAAGACTCTACGTTGGCTCCCTTCATTTCAATCTCACAGAGTCCGATATCAAACAGGTCTTCGAACCCTTCGGTGAACTTGAATTTGTAGATCTTCACAGAGACCCGATGACAGGCAGGAGCAAGGGTTACGCCTTCGTACAGTACGTGTAGATGACTGATCCACGGCTCGTTGCTCACCCCTTTACCCAGGTACAAGCGCGCAGAAGATGCCAAAATGGCATTGGAACAAATGGAAGGATTTGAACTTGCGGGTCGTACTGTGAGTTCTCAACCACCGTGTTTATAGATCATGGCTGACCACTACACGACAGCTTCGCGTGAATACCGTTCATGAGAAAGGTACTGTCAGGTACCCACAGCAGGATTCCCTCGATGAAGCAGGCGGTACGTATGTCATTTCGGCTACGGGATAACCCTCTGATGATCTCTCCAGGAGGTAACCTCAACGCTGCCTCGCGTCAAGCGCTCATGCAGAAGCTTGCCAGGACGGAACAGGCCCCTGTCCGGCCTCAACCAGTGTACGCAATCATTGTCCCTTGCTCATCGCTGCATTGGTCACTGATTATCTCGCATAGAGCGAAGCCAAATATCCCGCAATCCCTTCAATCTAGGTCCGTCGTCTTGAAGAACATGTTCAACCCAGAAGAGTATGCAATCTATCCCTGCTGTCTTGTGTTGCTATTGACTGTGAGCGTGACTCTAGTGAAACCGAATACGATTGGGACAAGGATCTTGCCGACGATGTCAAAGGCGAGTGCGAAGAAAAGTATGGTCACGTTGACTTCATCAAAGTCGAGAAAGAGTCTCAGGTTGGTTGGCCTTGACTTGTACATTGCTTTCTACTCATGGTTCTCAGGGTGAAATCTATGTCAAATTTGACTCCATTGAGGCGGCAAAGAAGGCTGTGGACGGACTCAATGGGCGTTGGTTTGGCGGGAATCAAGTTTCCGCTACATTTATCTCGGACGCAATTATGCAGGCCCACCAGTAATGCGCCCCAGAGTTTGCCTCACCTACCAAACGATTATGTGCTCGCTGGCGCATACTAATTTCTATGCACAGGAAAAGACTTCTTTACGTTCTTGTCTCTAGGTTCTCCTTTCAGTTTCATAGGTTCCTGTAACTCCTTCGCTTGACTCTGGCCACCACGATGGTTTGCCTGGTTGTTGCAAGTGGCATTGCAGGTTTGCTAAAATGGCTCCGAATCATTATGAATGACTTTTTTTTCTTATCGCCTTTGTCCTTATGATAGATTCTGCGTATGCATTGTGTTCTCAAGACCCCCACAGGAGTATGTCATAATTGATGCATTGCCCTCTGACACGGCATTTGAGCAGATACTTAGGAGAGGAAGCGTCGCACCGGATTGCATCACACCGACGTTCCATGTAGCCAGGTGATTGTCTTATTCATGCCGTCCTGTGCTTCTCAGTGATGCTCGAGGCTAGGCGAAGACTAGTGTTCCGAATACCTTGCTTCAAGAATATTCTGGCAATTGTTCGTCCATATGGAAGGTATTGATCAGGCGATTGAACTTATGATCTCTACCGTGTGACAGACTCGCCGGCCCACTCGCCGTAAGATGACGAACAACTCTGCAATCGTATCGCAGACCAAGGAACAACCCGTCGATTGTCTGATAATCTAGGTTTAAGGGTCCCACACGCTGTAAGATCCCAACTTCACAACCCGCTGCCATCATGTCGACCGTCACCAAAGTCAACACCACAGACATCCCGACGTTTCCCCACATACTCTGTGAGTTCCATGAATGTACTAAAATATTTGCCATTCAAGCCTCTTCTAGCACATGCCACCAAAGTCCCAGGCTTGATATTCTTGAGTGGACAGACTCCCGTTGATATTCAGGGTGTCGTGGTACCTGGGGGAATTAAGGAGCACACAGTACGGGACAAGCTTTGTGCACCTTTCGAAGGATAGTGGCTATAATATGATCTGGTCTATCTATAGGAGCAATGTCTCAGCAACCTGGGCGCTGTCTTGAAAGCGGCAGGGTCGTCCTGGGAGCAGGTGGTAAAGGTCAATGTTTACCTCAAGAATATGGACGATTTTGCCTCAATGAACGAAGTCTATGAAAAGTGTACGTGCCCACCAAATTTTAGATTGAGTTCCGTCCAGTCATAATCCCGTATCTCAATTTCAGTCCTTCCTTCACCGAAACCCGCACGAACCTGCATTCAAGCAGCAAAGTTGCCCAATGACGTCGATATTGAGATTGAAGCAATTGCAGCGGTATAGATTGTTCGAAACGTAGATATCAGTACAGCGTATTGGAATGTATTCACCCAGTGTCGACTTTCGGAATGAAAATTGCCTTTATACCGTCCCAAATGCCTTCCCCAGTGCTACAGCTGCATCAGATACGAGGTCCTTGCCGACTTGCAATGCCCTATTGTGAAGGTTAACAACATGATGCAGGGAAGGACTCGATACTCACCCTGATAAATAGATAGGAGAGAAGGGGGAGGGTCAAGCTCCGTTGTAAATCTCATTAAGTGTAGAAAATCATAACACACCATCTTGTGCCATGATAGGATGAGGGGCACCCTTGTAAACCTTTATCTCCACTTCTACCCCGGCCTTTTTTAACTTCTCACCATACGCAATCCCTTCATCTCTGAGAACGTCCCTTTCGGCAACACATATCCACGCAGGCGGACACTTCTTGAACCACTCTTCAGGTGCCAGTAAAGGAGAACTATCCCACTTCGACCAGTCCTCTTCATTGGGGGAGTAATTTCGTCGGAACCACATCATCTTCGCTGGTGTAAGTGCGGGTGTGTTTGCATTCTCGAGCCATGAAGCATGGGGCACACCAGTCTCAGAGGCAGTGTTATCGGTGACAGGGACGACGAGTAGCTGGAACAAAAGAGAAATAGGTGGGGATAATTGCGCTGCTTTGTGAGTCACAATCGCAGCAAGATTACCACCGCTGAGAGGATTGGTCCAAGTCAACTTCTTGTTATTTTTAGTACCCGAGAAAGATCATCACCTGGATGAACCTCCCACCGCGTACTTATTGATATCTACTCCGAGTTTATCCTTGCCGTGGTTGAATACCCACAAGAGTGCTTCTTCAGCATCTTCAACAGCCGCAGGGTATGGATTTTCAGGCCCGAGGCGGTAGTTCACTGAAACCACGACACACTTCGCACCTGGGATATAGCTGGTCAGTTTGTGAGCTCGATGAAAATCAGAAAAACAAAAAATTATTCCTAGCAACTCCTAGTTTCGATCTAGGGACCTCAGGGTTATGGGCCCTGCGCGCTTCCACTGCGCCAAGTTGCTGTGATGGTACCGAAGGGCAGGACGATTCGACTCACGCTTGCACATGTTCGTGGCGAACGCGCTTTCCGTGTCTATTCTTCCAAGACACCAACCTCCTGTATGACATAGAACGGCGGTGAAAAAGCCTTATCCGAAGAATAGATGGTCTATCACCCACCTCCATGAAAGAAGAGAAAGACGGGCCACCCGGAGTCGGGCCTAGGTCCGTCGGGAGTGAACACACGAAAGTCGCACTTGCTCAAAGAGAAGTCTTCAATCTTCCCAACGGGAAGAGGTTCAGACGTACCCGGGACGGCGGGGTTGTTGCGGAAGGAAGGGTGCCAGGGAATCTGGTCGACCGAGGGCTGATATAATGTGGTTGCGTTGTGGTGAGCTACATATTCCGGGAGTAACTTCGAGACGAAGTCGGGGTGGATGGGGTTCCAGATTTTCTGCTCTACCTGGCTTGCCATCGCGGAGGACATATTACGTTCTAGAGATAGATGTCTGTGTCGATAACCAGGGAATGGATCCACATTCAACTCAATCGGCAGAGGCTTCTTGTATGGACAACGGCACGCTCGGTCCGAGAGCCGGGAGACAGCGGCCGCGTCAGATCAGAAATCTCTCGGTCAGAGTTCGTAATACTACCCCTTCAGAGCATTTGGGATCTGGTGGTAAGATCGATGGCGATTCTGCTATAAATGTGTTAATCTTGGAACATCGACCCACAGAACCATTGATGGAAGCTCACCTCTACCAAACCAAAACACCGTACGGCCTCGGAGGCAAGCCAAACAAGCAACCCCTCCTCAATGAGTTCAGAGGGAGAGATATTACGACATTGAGGACGCCTGCTGTGGTCATTGATAGGGCCCTGTTCAAACGGAACTGTACTCGCATGCACGAAAATGCAAAGCAATGGGGAGCCAGTTTCAGAGCCCATGTCAAAACGCACAAGGTTGGTGTGATATTATGACAGTGGATGATGTAGTAGCTCCTGCATGGTTCATCGACTTCTCCAGACTGCCGAAGGGACGAGGTTCCAATTGATATCCCAAGCGGATCGCACTCATGCTGTCGTTGTTTCGACCATGATGGAGGCCTGGGAGATCGTCAGACAGGGGCTCGTTGAGGAAGGAACAGTGAAAGATGTAAGTGCTCACCAAAGGGAGGACGAGATTCCGAGCAGCATGTTAAGAAAACCCTAGATCTTATACGGGCTACCTGTGGCTGTCAACAAGATTGAGGACCTATCTGCATTGTGGGACGAGGTAGAACCTTATGACGGAGTTGTAAGGTTGTTGGTCGATCATCCCGAGCAACTAAGGCATCTCGCGGCCTTCGAGGAGCAGCGAACGAAGAGCAGAAAGTGGTCAATATTTCTGAAGTTGGACGCGGGGGTTCGAGGTAAAATATTGTGCATATACAGGAGGCATTGGTTGACCCCTAATTCCAGGCGCGCTGGCTTGGTACCTGGGTCCGGAGAATTCAATGCTTTGTTGGAATTGATACTGATCTCCCCTGCTATCGAATTATACGGGTTCTATTGCCACGCGGGGCAGTCGTATGGCTCGCGGTCGTTTGAGAATGCCTCAGCGTTCTTATCTGTCGAAGTGGAAGCCGTGAACGAAGCCGCAGGGCTGGCATTAACCATGAGAAGGAAACAAGGTCTAGAAAGTCCACCCAAGCCATACGTCCTTGCGGTGGGCTCGACGCCAACTGCACATGCGGCAACAGCAGAAACAAGGGCGCATATAACATCCATCTTGAATGGGACGCTAGAGCTGCATGCAGGTATGGGCGAATGATATCCACCTGATTATGGCTGAGACGACACCCACACAGGGAATTACGCCCTCTTGGACTTGCAACAGATCCATACCAGCTTAGTCGAGAAGACTAGGGTGTCACAACGGGTCTTGGCGACTGTGTTGTCATATTATCCAGGCAGGGGTGAAGGGGGGAGCGACGAAGCGCTGTGCGATGCTGGAGCTATCGCAATGAGCAAGGATACAGGACCTAGTGGTAGTTTTGGGGAGGTTCTTGACAGTTCTTGGAAGTTGGGTAGAGTGTCTCAAGAGCACGGTATACTCACTCGGGACTCAGTTGGTACACCCGAAGGACAAGAGGCCCTTCGGGTGGGACAAGTGGTACAGATTGTAGGGCAACATGCATGCCTTACACTCGCAGCACATCCCTGGTATTATATCGTCGATTCGGAGGATGAGGGGGACGCGAAGACCGTCCAGGACGTGTGGATTCCATGGAAAGGCTGGTAAACCTCCGAGGAGGCCTAGATAATGATCCAAAGAAGTAACTCGCGTAATCTCAAATTTGTAATACAGAACTCACAACTTGAAGTCCTTCCTCTGCACCGAGCATCCCATTAAGATACTATATTGTATGTTATGCGACAGCGGTGCCATCGACAATCCATGCTTTCGTCGTCGTCTCTCGGGTCCGGCCAAAGACCGATGCGTGCACAACTTGAGACTGTGTCGCGTAGCCGCACGTGCCGACTTCCGGGTTAAGAGCCACAGCTGTGCCAACCTAAGGCGGCTTTCAACTCCTCCCTTCTTCGTCCTCCTTAGATTTTCCTCTTCTTGACTTTCGTCCCATCGGAATGAGCAACGACTTCGATGCGGGAGCGACTGAACTTTTGGAGACCTATGGTATGTGTTTTCTGGTCTCATGATCTACAAAAGTACTGAACCTGACATCCCCGCATGGGCCAGACTTTCTCATGAAGTATATCATCATCGGTACGTATGATTTCGCCCCGTTCAATGAGACAATATAGCTAACGATGTGTGTAGGTGAAGCGGGAACTGGAAAATCATGTCTCTTACACCAGTTCACGCACAACTCTTGCAAGTATGGTCTACTTGTAGAACGTCTGGTCCCTTATCTGTTTCCGTAGTCAAGCAGCATTCACAGCATACCATCGGAGTAGAGTTCTCGAGTAGGCTAGTGAAACTCGGGGAGAAACGAATCAAACTTCAGGTACCTTTTCTGGTAAAGCGTTTCTCGGATTTCGCTCACAATACCCTCTGTGAAGCTTTGGGATACTGCCGGACAAGAGAGGTTCAGGTGAGCAGGACGACCGCTGGTCGGCTGTTCCCTATCCTAACCTCAAGTTCCCAGGTCCGTCACCAGGAGTTACTACAGGGGCGCAGCGGGTGCCATTCTAGTTTACGACATAACAAGGTCAGTCGTCATTGTAGGTGCATTACTGGTCACTCACCGCATCCCATATAAGCCGGGCGTCCTTCCTCAATTTGTCACGGTGGTTGGCAGATGCAAGGGCACTTGCCAGCTCTCAGTTGGTGGTTGTTCTCGTGGGCAACAAATCCGATAGAGAAGAAGAGCGAGAGGTGGAATGGGCAGAGGCAAGTAAATGGGCAGCAGAGAATGGTGAGTTCAGCCATCTTTTGATCTCCATCCAATAATTGAATATTGGTTGCTATCGTTGAAGACGTGCACTTCCTCGAGGCGTCATCACTGACCGGCGAAAATGTGGAGGCGCCTTTTCTCCTATGTGCCCGGTCGATATTACTGGCGATTGAATCCGGTACGCTTGACCCAGAAAAGGCAGGAAGCGGTGTTAGCTATGGGGACCGTGCGCTGCGTCGAGTTAACAGCTCAAGTCGTCTCAGTTTTGGCAGTCTAAGTGGGGGCCGCAAGCGAGGAACTGTAAAGTTGAAGTTCCCTCTCCCTGGTGGAGGAAAGTGCTGCTAGCCCTGGAAGCTTGGCGTGTTTCACATCTCGGAATATTAGACCTGGACAGTATACCATGTGAGCCCATTCTTCATCAGCAACACCCCCATTTCTAGAGCTCATCGCCTTGCAAATATCATTCAACAGTCAACTGTCATAAACGCTCCCAGATCGGCGGCGCTCACCACCATCCACGTCTCTCCTTTCTCATACACACCCCATCTTGTCGCGTTTCTTGTGGCATACCCTTCTAATGCGATATACCGCTTCCCATAATTTCTTGTAGTTACTCCTCTTTACCTCTCACGCACCGGAGTTTTCTTCACATCCACTACTTGCGCAGCACTACTGTTTATCTCTCCTTGCACACTTTGGGACTATCATGTATCATTCACCATTGATTTCGTCTTTCCTTGCTTGTATCCTCACCCATTTGCACTATATACATTCCACATGAGACATCTTATGTTATTCTATTTTGGACTGACGACGGTAGCGGGGTGAGTGTCCCAGGCCCTTACTGGATCAGCGATCCTGCTCAACCATCGTTTATAAGCGTCGTGGTGATTGCGTGGTGGGAAATGGGAGGTTGTGCGTCACACGTTCTGGTGTCCCTTCTGACTGATTTCCCTCATGGTCATCTTTCTTCGAAAGTCTATCTATCCTCCTCCACCAGCCTTTTGCACAAACCATGGAATATGCAACGTGTCCAATCAATAGAAGGCGGGTCAGCGCGAGGTTCGTAATTACGCCGCTCGTGCCGCCTTGTCACCCTGCCATCATGCCAGGTCCAGGTGAGGAGGTTATGACCTTCTCGTCCTCTTAAGGGCAACAACCAGGGTATTCTCCGCGTGGAAACAAGGTCACCCAGGACACATACTATGTCTGTGTGATCAAATGACAATGTGAGAAGCTCGGATATCGGTATGGTTCGGTGCAACTGACCACGCAGTTCTCGAGATTTACCCGGTCCCATGCTATTCCTTTGTTTTTCCAGGACGTCCATATATCATACTTGACTTCATGTTGAGAATTCTCGGACCCCCGTTGTTTTGCCAGCTCTCTGACTGGCAGGCCTTCGCCTATTCTCGAGTGCACCCTCTGCTGCTGGACAGGTGATGAGGAGCTCCTCCGCTTCATCCTTTGCTCCAGGTGAGTATTTATTCCATGTGGGTTGTGTTTCTCATAAGTACTGCTCTCTCAGTATACCATTCGACTGGTGCGTTATGGGGTCGTGGGAGGACGACGCCATTGAGCCCCAGTATCGCATACTGAGACTTGGGGATACTGCCGGCGTTGATAGTACCCCTCCATGTGCTATCAATTCAGGTGGATGATGTTGCTGTCACGCCGGTATACCAAGGAGATTTCCTATCTTCACGGTTCCGAACCTGAACAGGAACAATCTCGTCATGAGTTATTCCTGTTCTTCTTGCACTCTATCACCGTTACCATATTCATATTCCAAGCTCTTCGTTTTGCTGAAATGGGACCTCTATTAATGCAGTACCTGGTCGTACAGAGAGCCCTAGTAGCCAGTCGCTCCCTGGCTCCTCCACCCTTTCCTTGACTTCATCCTTGAAGTCTTCCAGTATTGGAGAATCGTCCATTGCTACCTCCCACCCCTCTTCAAGCATCCTACCTTCTTCCGTGCTTGAAAACATAGGGGAGCAGGGTTCTTCTTCTGGTTCACCATCTTCTTCGCTGTTCTCCGTTTCTTCCATATTCAGTACCAGTGACACGCAGGGGATTCCGTCCCAGTCTAGTTCTACAGCTGTTTCAAGTTCACGAGCCCCTGCATCTGTTAACGAGAGTACGACCCCCAAGGCTACAACGCCCGCCCCATCACCCGTGTTGTACGTATCCATGTCTTCCTCGAGGATGTATCTAACATCATTGTATTTCTCTAGAGAAACCCCGTCCTCGATGTCTTCAAGCGACACTCGCAAGGCGTCGTCCCCGAGCTCTGAGGGGACCTCACCTACCCAAAAAGACGATGCAGCTCCGCCGCCATCAGGTTCTTCGAGTGCATCCAAGTCTTCGTCTTCACCGCCCAAATCACCATCTGCCCAAAGTTCGGACAAATCCGCACCTTCCACGTCAAAAGTCCAGCCCGCAATTACACCCTCATCCGCTCAATCTGCCAGTTCCCACGTCTCGGGAGGCCAGACAGCCAAGCCAGAGTCGACATCTGCTCCAACGAAGGCGACGGTCGCTCCATCACTTGGAGGGGTCAGTGTTCCATTTCCTTGACCTGCTTCTAGCACAGACAAGACTGGGAAATGGCCCTGTGATCACGGCGCTTTGTACCGTGCTGGGAACAGTGTCCCATGAGAGGCTTTTGTCCCAGGCCATCTCGAATTTCTCATTGTTGGAATTCACCCCTGGTGCCTCGGGATGAGCTTGAAGCTTCTGAGGAGGGTCTGATGTGCCCGTCTTTCTGTGCCTCGGTCTGCATAATCCATTACTAACGTATAATGAATTCTCGTCATTAGGCTAACGCGCAACCACCTTCGATCAGCACTGTGGTCGACCAACCCGAGACGACACTGTCGTCGCCTGTCCTCATCTCGGTGACGAATGATGATCGGGTCACTCTGTCGGAACCTCCGATCATCACTAGCATTTCTGAAAGCACCTTGGACAACGGCGTGCGGGTTAGCGTGACACATATCATTGCTAATCCTACTGGTGTATGGGATGTCGACGGTAACGCCGCCATCGAGAAACATGGGTACGCTTCTTTCCCTAATGGAAATATTATGACAAGTATAATATCATTTCTCATTCTGACCCTCTTTGTTCTTTGGTATTTTTGCGTGCAGGTTTTGGGATAACAACGGCGCTGTTATCGCTGTATTTCTAATCTCTGGTATCCTGATTGCAACCATCGCGGCTGTCATAGGATGGTGCGTCTGTCGCAAACGCCGCCGTAGACGAATTCGTCAAAGCATCTCGAGGCCACTTCCGTATCCCGATAATCCATTCGAGGACCCTCGCGAATCACCTGCATCTAGTGAAATGCGACATGCAGAGCGCACATCGACTCACGGTCTCATCGTCAACGCAGGTTTTACTCGAGCGCAGAATCGAAATCTTTTGGAGGATGAGTTCAAACCACCCACGCCCCCGACGACGATTTATAGCACATCTCGACCTGAAATGCCTCCTATAGCTCATGCGGCTTTGCAAAGCGGTGCAGCAGGTGTTGGGTCTTGGCGTACTGGCGTCCCCGCACCTACTCCATATTCCGGACCTTTCAGCGATTATGCCCCACGTGGAAGCATCAACCGGGTTAAACCCAGTATCACAGGAGGTGTGGGCTTCGTTGTCCAAAGCGAGCAAGTCCACGACAAACCCAGAACCCCAACTCATTCCCTCACACATTCCCTCACACGAATCCCACCTCCCCTGGTTGCCTCAGCTGAATCTAGCCCATCTATCTATCCCTCGTCGCTGCCTCCTGCTCCTGCGGATCTAGCTGCAGAGGAGGCAAACCAACCTACCCCCACGTCTGAAATACCACCTATTTCGATCGAACCTCCTTTGATTATCAACCGACAAGTTTCTACAATTTCCTCTCAGACCAATAGGTCCGATGCTCCACAAATCCCTCCACGTAACCCACTCCGAAACAGTATCCGATACCGTTCACGTCCTCATACCGCAGGAGCCGCAACGACCACATCACCACCACAACTCCTCACACCCCAAGATTCACAAGCGTCAAGAACGACAGATCATTCTGGGACGAGTTATGATCCTGAGACTCCACCGCAATCATCTGATTCGGAGGAAGACTCGAGTGGAAGTGCGAGTTCCGAGACTGCACCTCAGACGCCTGCTCAGCCTAATGCAAATGTCTTGAACCCGTTCTTGGATCACACGTATGAAGTGAAGGCGAGGACGAGTGTGTTCCCTCCGCCGCCACCGGGATTGGGAATGACAAGGACGAGGGAGAATTTCTATACGAGGAGGAAAATGTCTGAGGTGAGAGTCGCTTCTTATTTGAACTGATATACGATAATGGTTATATGCGTGTGCTCACTGTGTTTGTCTTCTTTTTTTAATGTGGCTTTTTGCGTGATGATAGGTTCGACCAAGGTCAGGAGTGGAATGGAAGATGTAGCTATATGACATATGAAAGTATACATGATTGGAGAAGAAGTATTTTGATGCATTTTTGTGCTTTCGTGTATAGATTGTAACATAGCTATTGGTGGTACGGTATTCCGGATTTACATTTTACTACTGAGTACTATGAGTAACAGAGCGCGCTGGAAGAGCTTTTGATGACGGACGCTCTTGAGAGCTGTTCTGGTCGGTATCGTTTATTGGTGACGTGCAATCCCTCAATCATGATGTATTTGCTGTGGTCGGACTCGTCTTTGTATAATACTATTGTTCGTGTTTTCATTATTAAACAAATCCTGAATACATATCGTTATACATACACACCCCACTCCCGTCCTCTCGTACAAACGCAATGTGGAATAAAGAAACTAAGTCAAGGCACGATGAGGTACGTTTCCCGTCATTTCCTCGCGCCAGCAGCAGCTATAATCTTGCTCGTCTCGGTAACAAAGCCATAACTCTGGAGAAAAGAGCTCCATCAGCGTCACAACTCGACACCAAACGACAGAAAACGCCAAAGAAAGAAGCACAAGCCATCGTGAACAATGACGACAACGTATACGTACCCCGAAACTATTATACAATACATTCGACAATCCACCTTCAGGCGAAGTAGTTGCGATAATATCCCGAACAACGACACAGTCATATCCTCGGTAATACGAATCGACGATAGTGCCTAGAACACACTGCAAAAGGCACAGGACGTGGCGTGTGAGTTATCAATAGCATGACCTTGTGTTTCTCGAACAACGACGCTTTGGTGGAGGCAAAGCACAGGGACCTTGGAATTGAATGGTACCGCGTACCTGATCTGCATTGACGCCTGCGAAGAAAAGGGACGTGATTCCGTTTTCTTGGAGGTATAGATCAAGAGAAGTCTGTGGACCCCAAATGCCACTCATCCTACAAATGACAAACACCATCAAAAATAAGTAGCGAGTGAGGTGTAAGCATAAGGTTATGTAGCCAGGTAACTTGTGGGGAAAGACCCTGGTGGAAGGCAATTGAGAGACCGACCTGTTCTTGTGGATCCACACATCCGTTCCTTTTTCTTTTCCTTCTTCGTACAGAGGTTGCAGTGGTCCATAGAGAGCGGAATTATATTCGTCCCTCATTAGAAGTCGGCCGAATTTCCCTGGTAAAATGGACCCGAATCCTCCTCGACCCCCTTTCGTGAACCCTCGGAGAAGAGAAGGCGGCAGCGTAGTAATTTCATGATCAGTCAGACCCCAATTTCTGATCAGATCGTTTCGAATACCATGACAGAAAAAGGTGAATAAACACAAAGTCTGAGTCATCGCGCGCAAAGAAGGCGATAGGAATTCAGAGTTAAATGAGTGTACGTACACCCAGATGATTTTGACCCCAAGAGAACGCAAAGCGTTGACCGCATGGACGAGTGGTTCTACGCAGGCAAGCCCAGTGGGATGGTTTCGTAAATCTGGATGCAAGAAAAAGCTAGAATAGAAATCAAAAATGGGAAACACATTGAGCATACATGAATGCGCAGCCTCATCAGAAAACGATGCAACACTCGAAGGCTAGGATTGGCAAAAAGAGAGACAAGGACAGATAGGAGGAAAGAGGAAAGAGAATATATACTTCTGCATATCGACGATCACAATAGCAGAGCTGCTTCTATTCAACCTGAGGCTTCTGTCTCCTTCGACTTCGACTTCCCATTGGGTGTCGGGAGATAGAGGGGGAGGAAGAATGTGTGGTATGTTATGTTTTGGCTTGTTTGACGGGATTTTGATTTTTTGTGTTATCGGGTGATAAATGGGATGATCGAGTTAGATCGACAAGACCGGAAGGGTATTCGAGGGTATTCGACCCAGAAAGAATATGCATTTCCGAACTCTGTCGGGGTAGAAAGCTTGGGAGTATGGGGTTATGGGGGACGGTTGGGTGGACATGAGTGACAGTGGGGGTGATTGGGAAGACAAGGACCAGGAGCAGAGGAGAGATGAACCAGCAGCGATAAGGCAGACACCACGATAGAGAACATAGTTGATCTGTGGGAGTGAGTGAAGCCGGTGTGAGAGATAGATGTCTGTATTCTATCCCACTGTCCGCCATTTCGCGCGGGAGGCTCGGGGACGAGCTCAGCTTGCACTGCCCTTGCCCATCGGGCCGGGGGAAAAAGAAGGTATAGTGTCTGGTTGATGAGATCTATGAGAAATGGAGAGGATCAAACGAAAAAGCGGGCTGAAGGAGACTGTGTTCCATATGGACCCAGAGAAGCCGCGCTTTTTTTCAGTGTGTGTTTTGCAGATTTTACATGTCACTTTCCGTGTCACAAGGACGTGCTGGTGAACGGCAAATAAGACGGTTGAATTGTAGGAGCGATTTTAGGGATCGGACTGCCCAGTGGAGAGTGGCATGATACAAGGGTTGGTATTGATAAGGACTAGATTTCCTCGAGCTGATGGTTCTGTGGATGGTTGTGAAGGAGATGATTGGTGTCTGTCAGTAGGACTGCAGAAGAGAGCAGCAGGAGCCCAGTGGAGGAGGGAGCGGGCGCCAGGATGGCAGGCCGAACATGCCTGCTGTCGAAATAGACCATCAACATGCTGGGCCGCTGGGCTTGAGATGCTCAGATGCGTTGATTCCAAGACAAGGCAACATGGAGACTAATCGGCTCAGCGCAAGATTGTGACTGATAGCAGAAGAGGGGCTTGCTCGCCATCTGAATCTCGCAGATGCCTCCGTCTAATTGTAGCCCCTCGCTGTGTGCAACAGCGAGCTCCATCGAAGTCTACAACGAACAGCGGGGCGGAAATGGACGGGAGATGCACGCGGATGGACAGGGCCGCCGATGGGCCGCAAGCAAGAAATGACGTCTGTTTCCCACAGCGGTTAGAACAAGCCCATAAATCGCGTCACGGTTTGTGTCACTGTCTGCGATGTCACGCGTTGACCGATTTGGGACGCCACTTGCCGGGCGTCTGTTTTGGATAGGAGAGTTTGGCCTCCGAGAGCCATCTCCTCCCGCTTGGCCGCTGCACGTCTTTCCGAGTCGACTTGTGCGATACGCTCGCCGCCCTCATGGCAGCTCATTCATCCTCCTAGGCCGTTTTCAAGCCGCACACACTTCCGTGGTCCCGGTCTGCGACCGTACAGGGTTACATTTTCGTTTGTAAATCGGTATTATCAAGGTCTCAATTGGCCGCAAAGTAAGCCCATACCTTGTTTCACCGGCAGGACTTGTCTCTACCTTATCCCCAATGACTATCAGAAATCACAAGAGGCAGTCAGAGATATCCTCAGCTCCATCTTCGCAAGGTAAGCATCGCGCTCCTTTACCTCACTCCACCCCCATTCGCCCGCAGCATCTTCACTCCGTCGCCTGCCTTGTTGTCTTTTCCTTTTCACCCGAACCCTCTTGTCGTCGCAACCTTGCACAAAACGCCTCCATTCCTCCTTTCACCGTCGTCAATGTACGTGTCCCAGTAGCGTACTTTCTTATTCTCATTGTACAAGGGCCCTTGCTCACCGCTCATCATTTCATACCGGCCCCGTCTCTCATATCCCACCACCTTGATTGCATTCTGACCACTTCTCCCGTCCTCTCTCTCCTGTATTGCGACTTTCACTTTTCTGCATATGTCATCTTCAGTTCCTGCAAATCCATCCGCTCCTTCTTCAGCATCTGTCACTAACCAGCCTGAACCTTCTCTTTCTTCCGGTACTCCCCCATCGGCCTCAAACTCACCAACTTCATCAAACCCTGGTCCGGTCTCTTCCTCCGTACCCTCCCAACTATCTTCTTCAAATCCGGTATCCTCCCCGTCCACTTCGGATCCACCACCACCCCCTTCATCCACCGTGGCTTCCTCAGCTCCCTCGTCTTTGCCTGGCTCCTCTTCTGCTCCAGTCCCGTCCACTTCAGACACACCTTCATCGCAGTCTGTAGCTCCTTCAAGTTCTATGTCCTCAGGCCAGTCATCCTCATCCATACCCCCGAGGTATGTTTCCCATTTCATTTTGAGTCTTTCAGGCTCATTGGAGTAACTCCCAAAGCTCGTCATTAACGCCGTCATTAACACCTACATCTGCTCCCAGTGAATCAAGTTCAACTCCACCGAGCACTACCATGTCGGAATCGTCCTCTACAACATCATCCTCGTCTTCCTCAAGCCCTTCATCGAGCCCTTCATCGACTCCCTCTTCAACTCCCTCCTCAACCCCGTCTTCGACTCCCTCCTCGACTCCCTCGTCTACGCCCTCTTCTACTCCTTCATCTACACCCTCATCTACGCCCTCCTCAACTCCCTCCTCAACACCTTCTTCAACACCAGATCCTACCCCTTCCTCCGAGTCGAGTTCGTCCTCACGCACTCCAACTCCGACACCCACGCCCACACCTACGCCAAGTTCCACAGCAGAGGACGTTTCGTGAGTACCCTACCCGGAAACATCTCATTTTGACCGATTTTCATTCCTTTTAGGACTACCTTCCCCTCAGTTATCAGCGTGACAGTCTTCACTTCTGGTCAAGAGATTACAACGGCACCGCCTGTAGTCACACAGACAGTTGTGACCACAGGAGCAGATGGACAAGCAAGTGTTGTTACTATCATTGGCAGCAATCCAACTCCAATCAGTAATAACAGAGGAGCCTCTGCGAACTCACAGTAAGTTTGATGCCATGTCGCCTTGGTTCGGTCGACAATGACCGCTTCGTTTCAGGTTTTTCCGAAATAAAGGTGCTGTCGCAGGCGTCTTCTTAATTGTGGGGCTCGCCGCGGCGTCGATATTCCTGTTCCTATTCTTCTTTATCAGACGTAGACGCCGCCAGCAGCGCCTCGAGCACGATGCAGCGGTGGCAAGCACACTTGCCGCAGTAGGTTATGGTCGACGCCCTCTCGATGGAGACGACGAAGAGGGAAGAAAGGGTATGAGAGAACGAAGAGGGTCGAGCCCCTTCGGTATGAATACAACGAGCTCGCTTCCCAGTGTCAGTGCACATAATTCGCTCGGAGCTCTCTCGACGCTACCATACAGAGATGACCCGACCGCGCCGATGCCTGGAAGAGATTTTGATCCATATGCGGCATATGCTGTACCGCCCCCACCTATGGTTGCTCGAAGAGACGGGTATATTCCAGCGAGGACCAGCAGTCCACCTCCTGGTGCTGCTCGTCCCCCTCCAGGCCATGGCCATCACCATAGCTTGAGTGGAACCAGTACAAGTTCAGCCGGACATATACAACGCGAAAGCGCTGGAAGCTTTGAGCCTTTGCTTGGCCCATTCAAAATCGGAAACGGGGGATCGCCACCGAGGACGCCGAATGCGAATCATAGTTCTGGGAATGTTAGCATTCCACCGCCACCCCCTCGAAATCCTGCAAGGTTGTCGGACGCGGGTTGGACGAATAGGCCAATACTGTCAAATCCAGCTGATAACGCATTGACGAACAATAAGCCAATAACGCGCGATTCGTCGAGTTCTGTGTATTCGGATGAGGCAGACGATTTTGTGGACGAATTGACTGCGAAATTCCAGCCTGCTCTGGAGGTTTGTGCTTGAATCCTAGTTGCTGTTCGTCTTCATATATGCTGATATTGAATATCACCTAGATACGAAATTTGCCGGACGGTGTAAAACCTGGGGATATTTCCCGAGAACCTTCGCGTCGAAAGTAGTGTCGGTTCCTGTTCCTGTTCTCCCTTTTGGCTACCGACTGGATTTACGACATTAGACTGTATAGTTTCACCCCTTTTCCTCATTCCATTTTCCCCACACAGACCCCGCATACATTGACTCCTCGAACCACAAACGCTTCCATTGCTTCACCCACTTCCTTCTCTTAAATCACCAGTCATTGCAGTCTAATGTCTCGCTTACGCTGGCTATCGCTATATCTTTAGCACACTCCTGAATCCTGATGATGATGATAACGTTCATATATGCTGTAGTATACAATCCTCCGTCTACAATCCCGAGAAACGGACTCTTAGTAGTTAGTGATATTGTTTTCCTGATCCTTTCCTTCAAGCATTTTTAACATTGATTTTCACTTCATTCACTTTTTTCTTTTTTTTTTTCTTGCATTTTCTTCGGACATTCTTGCCAATAATGCCTTTGAACATGCACGCATGCTGACTGACCAGTATCGTACTCGTAATTGGGCTGCTTCTTGTTTCTCACCTTCCATTTTGGAGCTCTGAATGGTACTTACTGACCTCGGGGTTTGTTGGGCTTGTTGGTTCGCGAACTAGAGCCCGCCCCTCCATCTCTTTCTGCTTCCAAACTACCCTCTGTTGTGATTGAACCTCTTGAGAGTTGTGAGCTTCCTGGATCGCACTGATAAATGGGCACTGCGCAGATGCCGGAAAGAAACGCAATGAATAGCCGTGGCTGTGTATCCTACTGCGCATGAAGCTGAACACGTATCTCTCCGCCACTGGCCTGGTGCGACCTCAACGACCACCCTGATATCATATATCTTTCATACTTTGGGTCCTAGTCATCTCTGGTAACCTCCCCTTTCTTATCCACGACCACAACCACGACTTCGGCTTATACGGTACCTCGCAACGTGTCGTTTGTCGTTCGACCATGTTGATTGACCCCAAGAAAGAGGAGTTTCTCAATGAACAGGAGGGTACTCCTGGACCGTCCACTGCGGTTGTCCCACATTTGAATGATCTCCCCCCTCCGACTTTTGAAGAGAGTGTGGCTGATAGACCTGTAAACCCCGAGTTAGCGCATACGGATATCTTCGTTCCTACTGGTGGAGAGGAGCCCCCTCCGTCGTTTACGCCTTATGAGGCGGAGTATTTTGTGTCGGGTAGTGGGAGTATCGTTTCGCATGATCCTCATTTGAATGCAGATGGTGAGTACCCTTGATGTTCGTTTCTAAATGCTAGATATTGAATATGTTGGGCTTGTGATTCTTGGCGGTCTCCGTCCCCCTTTTCGTTCTCCAGGCGAAGCATTATACCGTTTCTTGCTTTCCCACTCTCAAGATCATCCGAAATATATCCTCTCCATCCACGGTTCACATACCGAAACTCGGTACCGAACAGTAAACAGTACAGATCACCATGGACACAACAAAACCAGGACAGAATCCTATACCGAAACCATCATCGACTTTGACTTCAAAATCGATATTTCGCAACATATCGCTGCTGGACCTGTTCATTGGAGTATTCCAGATGAGGAACCTGCTTATAGGGGAAAGATGTATAAGGAGGTTGATGGGATTTTTGCGGGAGAGGGTGTTAGGTTGTTGGATACTGAGAGTGGAGGGACGTGTTCGGGGGAGTCGAGGAGGAAGGCGAAGAAGCAGGAGAAGAAGAGTTCAAAGGCGTGGAGTGGGGAGAGGCGTACGAGGGGATTGCCGCCTTGGGTTGGACCGGGGACGTTGTCGATGAGTGCGACGAGCAGAAATCCGGATATGGATCCGTTTAAGTCGACTGTCTTGAAGAGCTCGAAGACGCTGAGAGAGTGGGCGGATGAGTATTGCGCGAGTAATAAGAGGTTGAAGGAGTTTACTTATGAGAAGGTGAGAGGCTCCGTCGTTTGGGGTCGACCGAAGACTGATGGGTCGCTCGTATAGGTTGTGTATGGTTGGAACATTGGTGCGCTCGAGGCAGCGGTCCTAGCAGCCATTAAATCCACCTACTACTCTGGAACGACCGAAATCAAGTTCAACCTCTCCTATTCCAAGATCCACATTCGAGCCAACTCTCGTTTCGCTCGCGCACTTTCTCATACCTGGGTCAAAGTAATTCTCTGGATCCTACTTATCTACCCGTTCATTTGGCTGTACAAACGGTTTTCCAAACGTGGAGGAGGAAAGTGGGAAGTCTGTGGAGGAGCGTATGCTCTGAAACGTTGGGAACCTACGGAACCTTCGTACCTCCCTCCTCCAAACTTCCACTCGGTCATGGAGAATGATGGGAGGATCGTGCAGACGGATGTTGGAGCAGCAAGACTAATCGGAATGAGAGAAGGAGAGTGGTTCCAGAAGTGGGAAGGGACCATCAAGAGGGCAGTGACTGGGAGACACAAGAGTCGGGAAGTCATGGTCGAACCTGATGATCATCCGACCTCAGCAGCTATGCTCCTCGATGGGTATCATCATATCTAGTCCGTGCATCTGTCTTTCGTAATTTCTTTTCTCTTTCTGTGTATTCTTAATATTTGGACTCACCGCTTGCTTCTCATGTTTCTTTTTTTTTTTGTCTGTTTCTTCATCCACCTCGACTCGCTCTGCATTTATTCTCGATTTCTGGGATACGGATCCGTTTTTCACAAGTCTATGTCTGCCAAGTTAGGTGTTTGGCTTTTGGTAATAGCAAGGCCTTTTCCTCGTCCATAAACCCCAAATCGGCGTGGCTTCTCAAGTTGATTGTCGTGTTCCTCATTCTGGTAACTGAAATGCCTTGGTCAAGAAAGTTAGCCTCGATCATAACTTGCTGCGACATCTATTATTATAAGTTCACAAAGCGGATCAGAAGCTCGAATGACTCCACAGTGTACGATATAACATCTCTCCGGATAGCCTTGCTGGTTTCCAGAGCCCACTTCACTCTTCTCCTCGTAACAAAATGGTTCGACCGCTCAAGGTGCGTTGCCTCTGCATCACTCGAGCATTCTACAGCTCTCATCACATTGTGTTATTATCTCTAGGTTCCAGAGGAGGAAAGGAGGAAATGTTACAAGACATACCTCAAGTACAAAAACACTGGAACTCAAAGGACAAGTAGCCAGACCATGGCTCGACTTGCCCGAGAATATAACTGTTCTGTGTCTGCTATCTATAATGTTCTGGTTACAGAGCACGGAGGTCCTTTGGGACGACGATCGCCACAACGTCTTTCTGGTGCACAGACCACCCAAAGACAAAGACGACCTGAAAGAAATAGACGAATGGTGCGTTTGGGTTCTTGTCAGTGATCAGTGATCAGTGACAAGGAAGGCTTATTGAGGACGTGTTTGATATTATGTGCAGCCTGCTCGTTATCGTGACACGAAAGACCCGCCACAACCTCAACAACGTCGGAGGCTTGCAATACGTCCTTCCAGAGGAAACCCAGTTCCACTTCGTGTCGAACGGAGCACAATCATAACGAGATCCCAGGTCTCCCAACAACAAACCATGTCGCAGTTTCTGACCTCTCACGGCATCGGATATCTCGAAAGCATTTTCAAAGAGCACGGGTTCTCGACTTCAGCAGATCTGAAAGTCCTGCGAGGTTACCCTGATAGAACTTTAGAGTTGGTTCTTCAGACAATCAAAAATGATAGACGAGTCAAGTTGAAGGATTGGGGAACTCTTCATGCTGCTCTGACGACCCAGCCGTAGAGTTTGAATTTGATGGTGCGAGTATATTCTTTTAGTAGTCGCAATGATCTGATTGTAATACTCGAGCATTTTAGAAGTTTCTTGCCTACACCCTTCTTGAATATCGACAACTGCACCGGGTTAAGAAATAACTCCAGAACGTAGATATATGCGACAGTTACTATTTTTCTTGTGATTTCTGCACCAGGGAGAGCTACGGTATATGTATGTACGAATAAGGTTTATATGATAAATGGGGAAGAACGCAAGAGGAAAAAAAGGAGAGATGTATGAAGGCGTCGACGTCCAGAAAAAGTCAAGATGCAATAGGTCACAACCAGAAATGATGGGATAGGAGCAAAAATGAAGGAGAAGAAAAGAAAACGAAGAATGGAAACCGTATGTATGTATGTATATGCAACAAAGCGTGATATGGGTAGAGAATAATACACAGCAAGGAGAGAGGGGTGATGATGAACAAGATATATGTAGAACCAGATAAGACAGGATGAAACGAAACACGGCGGCAACGAGAAATGTATCAAGGAACATGGTCCCGCGGTACGACGACCTCGGAGCCTTCATTCCTCCCTTGATGTAACCGTTCAACAACCTCTGGCACCTGTTCCTCCCTCTCCGAATCGCGCTCAGGCTCAGGCTCAGACTCAGGCCTCGACTCGCGATTCTCCGGCTGACTGGTCTCGTCCAACTGTCTTTGACTCCTCTCCACATCTGTCAACTCATCACCTTCCAACAACGCATACGCAGTCTCCAGGAACCAAAGGTTCTTCTTGATAAAATGAACCACAATCGTTCCTCCCACACGTCTTCCGTCATACCGTTTCGCTCTTCCCTCGCGATACCGCCAAGCGTAGTTCGCAGCATCAGGCGTACCTAATCCAGAAAAAAAAAGAAGCCGAAGATCGTCAACATGTGGTATGTGGTCAAGGCAAACCCGGGGTAGTACGGTGTTCAAAATCAAATTATGTATCAGCTTACCTTCGCGCAGTCGCGACATATCGCTACCTTCAACCAAAGCTTCCACGCTCTGCCCTATCGTCAAATCAGCCATAGGCGCAGTATACCTTACTCCAAACGTCGACACGGTCGAACGTGACCACGCAGTTGGCGCCACACCAGATGGACCAAAAGGAGTCCAAGCAACGGCTCCTAAAGTAGCATCTGAACTGTCCACTTGCTGTGTAGTCTTGTATTCTAGATCGTATTTCACATCCCTCTGTACCCGCTTGGCTTCAGATGGGAACAAGAAGCCATGTGAATATCTGTATTATAGCATTGATGGAATGAATTTAGCAAGTCCTCTAGAATGAACGAGAGGAGAGGCGCGAGATTGAGAAATGCACTTACACTGTTCCAGCACGCGGATGGTCATATATCCAGCAGCGCTCGCTCGCCCAGCGGATCTCAGAAGCTCGAGGGTGGAGTCTCATCCATTTTGATGTCACTTTATCCTCCGCGCCTTTTGTCAAAGTCTTGAGTTGAGGATCAGCCGCGACCCATTCCGCCAGACTGAAACTCAGCGCATACAACTCCCCAGCCATAAACCTATTCTTCACCAAATATCCCCAATAAATCAACGGATCTCGTTCATTCTTGACAGGTTGTTGTTGTTGTTGCTGTGCTTGAGCCTCCGGTATTGATGCAAGCAAGTTATGTGGCGCATGTATCGGAAAGTGAGAGTCGTGAGATGACGGAGTATCCAGGTGTGAATGAGAATGGTGCACCACAGTCGTTGCGTTCTCTTCTGCACGCGGATGTAGAACGTGCGGAGTTTCCTGCTGTAAGGGCTGCCGGTGGGACTTCTTCGCGTGTAACTCCACTCTTAGCCGAGCCTCAAGCTCTGCTAGCATGAGGAAAGAATCGTCGTCTGCTTTCACAACAAAGTCCGGTCGAACCCATGGCTGAGGAGCTACTTGGAGTTGATCCACATGAGCGAATGAAGGATCATGAGATGCCAGGATCGGTGCAGGAGTCGTAACGTTGCTATAGGAGTAAACCGGCGCAGGCGTATCATAGCCATCGAAGTAGAGGGGTGGAACCCAAGCATTTGTCGCGGCCCAAGAGAAAAACGCGTGCGATTTCCCTCTGTTCATATTCTCGGTGATAGGCAGAATAATCATATCCTTATAAGCTAAAAACGCCCACAACGGACCCTTGTTAATCGGTACTTGACCAGGCACAGAAGAAAGGCGAAGACGTACTCTCCATTTCTAATCGGATATTCCGTTCCCGATGCTTGAGAGGTTGTCCCAGGATGAAACGGACGACAGTGCGAGAGGTACCGACGCCGTTGTCTCCCTCCCCGGCTCCATTTCTACTCCGAGCATGAGCTGCCCAAGTTGACCGTATCGACATCCTCCTCTCAAAAGCCGTATCCAATGAGAAGACCCCAACAAAAACGCCGGCGGGAGGGAGAGAATCGAAATGCTCGGGAGGAAATGACGGTGGCTCGAAATCCTTGGGGGGAAAGAACGGGAATGATGCGGTCGGTGGCAGAGTCGAAGGCGGGGGTTCATCAGACATTGAAGGAATAGTGCAATATCCTCTCCAAGGCAAAGGTTCCTTATCCGGATTTAAAATATAAATTAATAGGAAAGTGAGGGAGACGCCAAAGGCGGTCAGAATCAGCAATGTCAAAATCTTGTTGATTGACACGTTAGTAACAGGGCATAATTAAATTTGAGATGAATTTTTGCGTACGATGGTGAGGGGAGTTTTGGGCACGAAGGGATGTCGGATGAGCCGTCGGAGGACCCTCTTTGCCATGCGAAACCAGCCTAATGTGCCCCTTCTTCGCCGTCTTCCCATTTGCCACCAACGTGGTCGTTCGCGCCATGTTGGGCCCCGTCTATTCGAACCAAGTAGCAGGGCGGGTGAGTCCTGGTCACTTTCTGTGCCGGACGAACAAGAGGTTGTGTGGAAATAGAGGGGAACAGGGGATGATGATCTGGAAGGGATGGGAGTGACAGAGGCTGTTGAACAGACGGAACCATGGGGTCGCGTGCTGTATGTCGAGTTGTGAGGATAAAGATGACTATGACTTGCTATATGTTCTGCGACTTGAAAGCTGAGGCTTGGGGATGCCGAAGGGGACGCGACGTAGGGTGTCCTGTTTGCTAGACTATTTCTTCGATCGACTGGTCTTTCCTCCTGGTCTGAGAAAGAGTTGTCGTCATATTCTTCTTCGATGAGGATTGGGGGAGCTACGGGACGGGTATGTGAGCGAGCATAAGTATCTAAAGGATGGGTCATGGTCGAAAGGAACGAGTGAAGAAATGTTGTTAGGGAGGTAAAATGAGTATGCGAATGGGATGCCTCTCCCTGAAACCGGTGGTGCCAGGCGTCTCCCGCACGAAGGCCCGAATCTTGATGGGCGACGTGATGATGAGGAGGAGATGAGAGGATTGCCCGTTACTAGATGGGAATGAATAGATTATGGATGGAGATGTTGAGGAGGTGGAGGAGAAAAGCGATGAGGAGACTTGGCCAAGTGGTTTGGGACCGAGGCCGATGGGATATATTCGTCCTCGTCCGCTTTGCCTTTCCGGAAAACAGGATCGGCTGCGCACTTCCGGGCCTCCTCTAGCACCCAAACGGACACCAACAGCCTCTGCTCGATTCCAAACAAGCTGCAACGGCGAACCAGATCCTCCCTGCCCGCACACGACAACGCCCAGGCTCGACATCTCAATCACGGCTATCACATCTCCCTGACAATCCAGACGCCCTGCCTCAACATTGCTCGACACCGCTCACTCCTGGGATCCCTCCACAACATTTATATACTCGAGGTCATCATCATCTCCTTCATCGACACTGAGCACGAGCAGGCGCATTGCCCCTCTGGTGTGAGCCACAACTATCAGTCGTGATATCAGAAACATCTGCGGGTCCACACCAGTGGAACCACAATACGTATGTTTCTCACAGAGAACCTGATAAATTGTCCGGTTAACGCACAGATCCTCATGTTTACGCATCTCTTCGTTCTCCAGCGTATCACAGCCATCAGCTGCGCAGGAGTCTCATGAAGGGTCCACTTTCCATCTGGGATAGTACAACGGAACACAATCCACACAGCGTGTTATCTAGGTAAACACTCGGAGTTTTTCCGGGTTATCCTATTGCTCTATTTCGAACACCTCTCTCATTGCGAGTCTACTGGCCATCATTCAATGCAACCCATGCCCATACACTTTCTTCCAGCTTGGCCTCTCCTTGACTGCATCCCAGAATGCAGCGAAACGATTTTGTGTTTCGTGCGGCTGGACATTCACCGGTGGCAACCCTGCCCTTCGTCGCGCCTCCACAATCGAAACATCCTTTGGAAGCCCAAATCCATGTCCAATGTGGTTCTCAATCTTTGCCGTGGCAGTGTTTCCATCGTCTTCCGCAGTTGCGCCTGAGAGCTTTGCAACACGAGCCAACCAAGCGGCCAGGTGTAGGTCCACGATGGACAACTGATCACCTACAACCCAAAGAAGAGTCAGTATCTGCCTGGGAATGTCCCGTCATACCCGAGCAATTCCAGCATACCGAGGAGATAGGGACCAATGACTTCCTGGTGGACTTGTAGTAAAACTTGCTCTAATCGTTCCCAGGCTTCGTTCGCCGCTTTGAAGAATTCTACCCGACGTACGCTAGCTTCCGGGTCCAATTCTTCTGTAGATCTTGCGCCGTCCTGGAGGACTGACAGAATCCCATCGCTCGCCAGTCTCTTTAGTTCCCAGAATTTCTGAGTCTTCGGTGACAGGCGTATTGTCGCTGTCTCGTTTTCACGAATCAGTCTATCAAGCGTATCTCTCTTTGCTCTGATGACAGGAAGGAGCTCCTCCGATAGCTTTTTCAGTGAAGCATCGTCTCGGGCGTTCATATAACGCAAGGCGTTTGGATCTGCAGCTTCCGAATGGAGCAAATCGATGACCTTATTCGAGGTGGTTGTAAATGCGATTGTTGCTGGAGACAATGCTGGTGCTGGCGCAGACGAAGTGGTATGAGTCCGAGATTGCGGAGAACGAGACTTGTCCAAAAATTCGACGATCGACTGATGGTTCCCGGTCAATCATATGAGTGTCTTTTGCAAATTACACACGAATGGGTGTAGCGAGGATCACCTTTGTGTCCTGAATAGCCTTGTAACGGCTTTCGATTTCGGGATCAAGGGTGTTGGCGAGCGGCACAACCAAAGTGGGCACAGTGGCTAATCGATGCAATGAGTCTGGGTGCAATCATATAGGGGTATCAAGACGTGATACCATTCGGGTTCAATCGCAGAAATGAGGGAAGGAAGTTCTCTCCCTTTGCTGGGGGAAGTGAAAGGTGTGAGATGTGATTGTATGCACGACAATGGGCTACTCACAGAGGTCCACTTCCTTGAGATCGAGATCGTTGGGACCATACCCTTTCTCCTCACTGTCAAACCCGGAGGCTGAGCAAGGTAGGGGCAGGGACACAGACACCACTTACAGTGCAAGAAGAGCTGTGTTAAAGACAGGGTCGGATTAGTATCCAAGACTTCTTTCTCGATGGACTACTTACGGACGGAAGCCCATATGGATTGCTTGTAGAAATACAAAGCTGCCTTGGGTACCGGTTTAGACATGATGAAAGAATGACTGATCTAAGCGAAAGACAGAGAGGATGAGCTGGCGGATGTGGCGATGAAGTTGTATGGATGGATGGTGGTAGTGCTGAAGAAAGGAGGTATTGGCAATACGGGTTCGCTGGAGTGTTCAACTAACCTTCCCCACTTGACTCAATGCGGGGCAAGCCGAAATACCTCATAGATCCGGAGCAAGTACCGAAGAGGATCCCATGAACAGGCTAAAAGCACCCAGTGACCATCGAAGAGCTCGAGAAGGACCAGGTGGACAAGAATTTATGCGTGCACCGAGCGTTGTATGTCTATCGATGTGCCTATTGTACGCTCTATGACGACATACCCGATATGTATCTTGCAGAGATCTCCTCAGCCACACTCGCCACACTTCAGCCACAAATACCAGCCATACAGCCACCGCGACGCGTCGTGGGCACGTGATGATTATCTAGAAGATTCCCCGCCATCTCTTTCAGGGCGACGCGATCCACTTATGACCGCCTCATGTTTCCAATCTTCCCTTTCCCCAACCTTAACTATCATCTACGTTCTTCTTTTCATTACTTGACAGAAAATGTCCAAAGTTCCGAGGTAGATCATTAACATTGCTTATACCTACTTTGAACATCGCCACTCAGCCTGCATCTAGACATGAATTCTATGAAACCGACGAGAAATTGACACTCTCCATCTTTGACAAAGGCGCAGATCCCGCCCAAGTGGTTGTCAAGTTCGAGCCTCGGAGTGTGAGTGAGATTCCATCTCCCCCATGTTCCCCAGTCTGACCATACTGTACCTGGGCTCTTGCGCATTCATCAGCTCTCCTATACTAACGGGGATACCGCCTTGACGCTGCAACCACTCAAAGGACAAATAGACACTACCAAGAGTGATTACTCCGTTGGAAAGGTCAAAGTCGAGGTCCGCCTCGTCAAAGTTGCACAAGGTCGATGGGGCGCTTTGGAAGGAGATCAACCCGATCGTATGCCTTGATTCCTTAACTTGTCATACCACTTCTCACAGATTATTGCGATGTATGCTGTCTAGTTCTCACACCTTCCCAAGCTGGTTACACCACATCCGAGGCTGTAACTTCTCAGCGTAAAAAGCAGAAGAATTGGGATGGCATCACCACTAAAATATTGGGCTCCGAGAAAGGCAAGACCTCCGAGGAGGATCCTAATGTCGGTGGTGACTCCACCGTCAACGAATTCTTCCAGAAGCTCTTCAGCGATGCGGATGACGACACCAGGCGCGCGATGATGAAGAGTTACCAAGAGAGTGGCGGTACGACGCTCAGTACCAACTGGGAGGAGGTTAGCAAAGGGCGTGTTGAGGTCAAGCCTCCGGAGGGTAGCGAATGGAAGAAGTGGTCTGCGTAACAACCGTACCGATGAAATGAAATCTGTTCTTGAGCCCTTTGGCCAATGTGGTATGCCGTACAAATGCTGTTATCTTTTATGATTGTTTTCTTTCTCTACAGCCTCAATGGGAATCTGTCACTTCCATCTGATCGGAGCAGAGCAAAATCCATCCCCGAGCCCGAATGCCAACCTATCCGAGCGTTCCATTCATCTGAGGGTCTCTGGCGTACGTGCGCCAATAGTGAGGCTTTCGCTCATATAATTTTCTCTCGGCAATTGTGATATCATGGCTACCCTCGGCCATGCAACACGCCCACAACAGTATCCTTCACTTCTCTCTGACGTGCTGGCTGTGGCACCTAAACCTCACGGCGGTTTATGAAAAGTATTGGTTATACAACCAGGAACTTCGACAAGTCCGAGGAAGCTTCCTCAATTTACCGGAGCACCGTCGTCTGCCCAGGAGTTCCCATCACCCGTGAATAGATGCCCTTTGCCTTCTTTGGCATGCCGATCCACAGGACTTGCCATTAAAGTCAAGATAATAGTGTTCCTCCGGTCTCACCGTGCGCGCTCCTTCCTCAATCCCGGCCAAGCGGATCGCGTACAAGCCCTTAACAACCTTCAATTCCTCCAACTAATTGACTCTTCATGACTAGGCTACCACTTTGTATGCCTCTTGGCTAGACCCATTGCGCGCCCACTCGCGGAACTCGGGATGGGGTCGTAAAAATTATAGGTCATCCTTGACCTATGCCCGAGCCCCCCCTCCCAGGTTTATATATGAAGAGTGAACGCTGATAGTTATTTGTTCAGTGCTCCTTGTCTGTTTGTGTCGCTCTTCCTCACTAGGGTACATTTCTTTTTCCTTGCTATTTCTCTTCGTTAGTATGGCGAGTAATTTTGTGAGAGGTACGCCACCCGACCTGATGATAGCTTTTCGAACGCTTATCCTATCTACCTGGTTAGACCTTTCGCTGGATCAGCTTGACCCAAGCCACACTGGGAAGTTGAATCTGTACTCATATGTCCCTACCCTATGGATATGCGCTCTGTTCGTCGCGCTCTTTGGTCTATCATCCCGTACGCATCGTTCACAACCCCTGCCTCCATGACAAGAGTTTCACTCACCATTGTATCCAGTGATTCATACCGCACAAGCAATACGCTATAAGATGTGGTGGTTGCTGGGTACAGCAGTCATCGCAGGTATCGCCGAAGTCATGGGATGGGCTGCACGCCTTTGGTCAAGTAAAAATCCAACGCTTGATACACCATATCTGATGCAGTATGTCCCTCCATCTTTTTCATGTTTCATCGTTCCCTCGATTGATCCTATGATGTCTCAGGATTTCCACCACCATTCTCGCACCAACTCCTTTGGTCGCGGCCAACTTCATCATACTGGGAAGGCTGATTGGTCGGCTAGGACCCCAGTATAGTCGTCTTAGCCGTCATTGGTGTATGTTCTCTTTGTTTCTTATTTCCGAAAGATGTCGGGGACTCATGTGGACTGGTTGTTTCAACAGACTTGATCATTTTCAGTTCAGCTGTATGTGGTCGATATTTTGCCATGAGGTTCCACGATTCACCAACGCGCTCCATTCACAGGATGCTATTGCCTTGATTGTCCAGGCCGTAGGTGGTGCAAAGGCATCCCTCGCGGTTCGTAGCCATGGAGATCCTGAAGTTGTAAGTAACAAAGTCCATCTGGCTTTGCCAATCTAACGACCCTTTGCTCGTAGGGTGGACACATCATGTTGGGCGGTATCGCATTCCAAATGGGTATGTTACTAGAGTTTCAAGTAACCGAACATAGGTTGTTGATGTTTGATCAATCTACACAGCCGCGATTACAGTCTACATGGTGTTAGCTGTAGAATTCCTCCTGCGTTTCTCTTGGGACCGACCTCTCCGTCGTATCTCGAGTCCCAAGGAGGGTCCAACCCATTACATCGACGATGGAAGCAAATGGATGCTATTTGGGTTGGGACTAAGTAGCATCGCTATTTTTATTCGGTACGAGTCATATCTCTTTAACCTGACATATGCGCTGACTGACATATTCCAGGTCTGTCTACCGGTTGATTGTACGTGGGATACACATATCACCTGCCAGCTCGGGGTTTCGACTGACGCGTGTTTTTATCACAGGAACTCATCGATGGATGGACAGGACGTATTATCACCACTCAATTGTACTTTAGTGAGTACCTCCTGTCCTGCACGTTTCAATTTTGCGGTGTTGACTGGTGGCACGTGTAGATGTCCTCGATGGGGCGATGATTGTTCTCGCGATGTTTACATTGAACATCCTCCATCCTGGTTTCCTGCTCACAGATGATAACCGTATCAGCAATAATGTCATTCACACTAAGTGTGCGACAGATTCTGAAATCGCGTTGGGAGATGTGAAGGATTCGAAAGTTAAGGAGATGGCGTCTGATAGTATCGTTGCGGTTTAGAGTGTTAAGATCCTACTATTATTATTTTCACCCTTCTTGTTGTCGTGCTGTTTTCCCTCGTCGGCATCTCGCCGCCTTCATTTGTAACCTTACTATCGCCAATATAGATCAACACTTACGATCCCCCTCACAGATATCTGACAATCTCCTTGCTCCACGAACTGTGGCTCAACATGGAGAATGCACGATCGAAACCCATGAGGTTCGGGGGTGGATGAATGTTTATTTTATCGGGCCGGTCCGAAGTAGTTCGACTTGAGCAACCCAAACCCAACCTCGGGACAAGTTTTTATGGGCTCGCATTCAAAACCTTTCAAATCCCGTTCTCCATCTCTGCCAAGCCCCACGATCATATACGCGATGAGCGTCAGATCGGTCGCGACCCTGATCCGCAGCTCATGAAGATGACGAGTTCGGCCATGCCTTGATCTCGTCCCCGAGGCTTCAGGGCACTCAACAGATTCGGCGGGTTGTTGTGAACATTGCCGCAGCTCAAACGCATACCCTTTATATTGAGTTCGGCCACAGATTAGGTTCGACCGACTCTTGAACACCGCTTGGCACAGGTTTTCTAGCTGACTGTGCTTGCAGGATGGGACGAGGTCGCTATCTGTGGAATTCAAACTGTTGTGCTCAGTTCGGGGATGGACCTTAATTTAGTATGCTGCCGTAAGGTGGACTTGTCATGTTCCTCGTTGTCACCACCTTAATGGAGTTTTGGCCGCCGTTTGGAATCGTTGGATGTCCGTTTCACTTCGGAGGAGACGCCAGAGGATATCCAGTTTGGGGATGGATAACTTCCGAAGGTGCCGCACTTGCTGGTACCACAGAACCTAATGACGAGGAAATGATTCCATCCCGAGGGTCTGATTTCCCCTAGTGCAGGTATCCTGTGGATCCTAGCACTGCTTTTCGAGATTAGAGATAACGAGGAGGTATGCGGGGCAACCCTAGGATCCTAACTTTTGACATGGGTGACACCAGGCAATCCTCGTTCTTGTCAGGTGGGTTTGACATTGAGCAGCAGTTTCAGGGGCAGTGCCGCATCCCTCCAGGACGAACACCTAGACCTTCCATTATGGGACCCGATGGCCGCCATCACTCAAATATGTTAATTTCACACGCGTCGTCAGTGGCTCTCCTCGTCCGCGTCAGGATCGGTGAGGGCTTTCGACCACAAAAGTGACCGGGTCCGAGATCGTAGATGAGATTTCAAGTTTTGTTGGACTTTATAAGCTGCGGCGCAGGGGAGGCAATGGGAGGGTATTCTTGTTCCGTATATTAGAGGCAGAGAGGTGTTGCGTTTTCGATAGGAGCTTTTCCTTTCCTTTCCTTCGAGTCATTCGAGTCAGCCGCGAGTCTCCACCCATATGTCTAACTCTTCGCATTTTGAGTTTGGTGAGTGTTGTGGTTTTTCTCTTTCTTTCCCTCATGGCGATTGTTGACCGTCCCGCCTTTGAAGCTCGTGCAACGCATACAGGACCTGATGGTCCATACGGTTATGTCCCCACCGAATGGATCTGTATTCTGTTTGTCGTTCTATTCAGCGTGACATCCGGTAGGTTATAGCTTTCTATACATTAGAAGCGTCGTTCATCATACCTGTCATACAGCTTTGCATCTTGGACAAGCGCTTTACTATCGTCTATGGTTCCTTTTCCCAACTGTTATCCTTGGAGGTATCGGAGAGATTATTGGGTGGTCGGGTCGTCTGTGGTCAAGTCGAAACATCACACTGCTTGACCCCTTCCTCATGCAGTTAGTGGTCTCCCGCTTCCGTTTCAATTTGTTGTTGATCTGATCCGGTATGGTTAAAACCAGGATCACCACGACGATCATTGCACCAACACCATTGGTTGCTGCGAACTTTGTGATCCTAGGACAACTCATCCGTCGGCTTGGTCCAAAATATAGTCGTCTCAGTCCGATCTGGTGTAAGTCGTCTGCCATACATGCTCTAGACTCTTGAGCTGAGTTGTATATATGACACCAGATACCATCGTATTCGTGACCTGTGTAAGTGTCTCTGAATGATTCTTTGGCATCAATATATCATGAGTACCTAACTATGGCAATCAATAGGACCTTGTGGCACTTGTCGTGCAAGCTGTTGGTGGTGCTAATGCATCATTGGCTGTGCAGGATGGCCGCGATCCCGGACCGGTACGACAATTTTATTTAGCCTCATCTACGAGAGTCTGAATATTTTGCAACAGGGAGGCAACATCATGCTTGGCGGTATCATTGTTCAACTCGGTGAGTGTGTTTCTGTCAAGTCACCTCCGAACGCATCTGAACCCAGAAAATAGTGGCTATCGTCATATACATGGCTTTGGCTGCGGAGTTTGTTATCCGCTTCGTGTTGAACAAGCCTATCCGCAATGCCGAAGGTGGCAGATATGAGGGAACCCACCAATTGGACACCAAGATCAAGCTGATGCTCACTGGTCTTATCTTCAGCAGCGTTGTGATCTTCATCCGGTGAGTATCTCAATTAAAGAGCTT
Organism: Meripilus lineatus; assembly: GCA_027627245.1. Taxonomy (NCBI): domain Eukaryota; kingdom Fungi; phylum Basidiomycota; class Agaricomycetes; order Polyporales; family Meripilaceae; genus Meripilus; species Meripilus lineatus. Next base: position 66,840 of record JANAWD010000071.1, on the reverse strand, counting down.
CGGTGGTCTTAATGCTGATGCTTCGTCTCAGATCTATATACCGTACCATCGTATGTATACTACCCGAATGGAGTTTTAGGACGAAACCTCATCTACTTATTTCTAGGAACTCACTGACGGATGGGACGGAAGGATTATTGGCACCCAAGTTTACTTTAGTAAGTCCACTCTTCCGATATCCCCTGCTTCTAAATTTAACCTGGCCACTAGATGTCCTTGATGGTGGCATGATCACACTCGCTTTCTACTGTATGAATATCTTCCACCCCGGCTGCCTTCTTGGTAATGGGAAGGAGTGGAAACGTACCAACAGCTTGGAAACAATTCAAGTTGATGCGACAGAAGAGAAAAAGAGGAGCAACGAATCCTATGCGCCCTCAGCTGTTTAGTAGAACGAAGAAGTATCGCATCATGGACCACGATTTATAATCGGTGTATACTAATCCAGTAGTTGCCACAGTCGTTTTCTGGTTTTTCTTTCTCTTTTCTTCTTGATTTCACCTTTCCCATCACTTGTCGTCTTTGGACTTGTCACGAAACTTATCTCCCCGGTATTTCTAGATATATCTACTATTTGTTCACTATCATTGTCGCCAATAAACACTAAAGAAACTTCACACACTCGCGCTGAATCCGCCTCCACTTCCTCGCGTTCTCTTCACCTGCTATATTTGGGTATTGCTTTTCGGATCAAACGGACCTGCAATACCGACACGATGACCGCCAACTTTGTTTCCATGCTCCCATTTCGCGGCCTGACCCATTCTTGAGGACCTACATGATTGTGTTCAAGTTAGTCTGATTTCTACTGGATTTCTGTGGTGAAGCTGAAAGGCACCCATATCCGATCAGATCCATCTCAAGAATTCAATTGTTTGCCACGATGTGTTACATTTGGTGGCTTCAAGTCCTCACACCTTTGTTTGGAACTCTGGCATCGACGATGCCTCGATCTACAAGCAATTGACCATGTTCCCTGTTCATCATGGATACCCATACATTTCGCGCCGCTGGGGATGTTTGGTACAGCCCACTTCATTTCACAGTATCGAGGGCGTGCCCATGCCTGCCCGTTTGCCCGGTTTCCGCCCGCCCGAGGCGTGCACCTGTCCGAATCCGATGGACTCCGGCGTCGTGTCAAGAATTTCCGACCTGCTACCATGGGTTTCACGTACTTGTTCTATGAGGACGAGACGTATAAGTACTGGGACAGTGATCTCATTTCCTCATTAGTTTCCTAACCTTCGGTCGATTCACCATAGGGCCTTTCGTGTGGAACTCGGAAATTGCAGAGCACACCCTTGGAGGTCATAATACGAAATGACCTATCAGGAATCAGGATCAACGTCTATTTTCACCCTTCTTAGGCGTTCGGTTTCGGCTCCTCCAGCCTCGGGGAGGTGGGCACTGAAACAGCGCGCAGCATGGTGCTCCAGAGTTCCTCCAACTCCCTCGTATAAGATGGCACATATCGTGGGCCCCATCTCCAGGATACGTCTTATTCGGCCCAGTACCCTGTTCTTCATCTTTCCCTTGCAGCACTTGGCTGGCGTCTATCGAGGATTCGGATGCCCTTGAACTCGACGACCATGACCACACTGACCACGATCCTTAGAATCCGTGACTCCAGTTCAGATACTGGTCTCTATGGATATATCCCTACAGAATGGATTTGCATCCTGTTTATCGCGCTCTTTGGTTTCTCGACAAGTAAGTGGGTGATGAATTCAGGACCCACTGTGTCTCACAACCCTACTCTATTTTTATCACGCAGTCGTTCACCTGATTCAAGCGCTCTACTACCAGCTATGGTTTCTATTGTTCACCGTAGTCATTGCTGGTATTGGCGAGGTAATAGGGTGGTGCGGTCGACTCTGGTCCAGTCAGAGCCCGAGATTACTCGACCCCTACCTCATGCAGTGAGTACCTCGTGCATGCCCGGAGCCTTTCAACCTTTGTTCATAGACGCAGGATTACCACAACAATCATTGCTCCGACACCACTAGTCGCAGCAAATTTCGTGATGCTTGGATTCTTAATTGGTAAGCTCGGTTCGAAATATAGTCGCCTCAGCCCTAAGTGGTGTAAGTACTCCACAAATTCTTCGGCGAGAAGTGTATTCATCAACATCTTTCTGCCTCTAGACACCATCGTCTTTGTTTCGTGCGTAAGTCTATTACTGAATAGTCTGAGAAGAGTTGACATTAATGACTCGTTCTCGTTAGGATATAATCGCTCTCGTGGTTCAGGCTGTCGGAGGTGCGAAGGCATCACTCGCAGTAGAGAATAACGAGGACCCTGGTCCAGTACGTATTCTATTTATATACCCAAAAACCCTGCGGATTACCGAACATGCCGATCGTGACAGGGTGGAAACATTATGCTTGCCGGTATAGCTTTTCAGCTAGGTAGGCCCATCCTTATGGCGACCTGAATACTTCGCAGTCTCATGAGAAACAGCTGCGATCACCATTTACATGACCTTAGCAATCGAATTTGTGGTTCGGTTCATCACGAAGAAACCACTTCGTGAGGAAGGTGGAAGTTCGATGGAGAAGATCGATCAGAAGACACAATTCATGCTCTTTGGTTTGATGTTCAGCAGTATTGTGATATTCATTCGGTATGCCTTCTCTCTCATGCGAAATACCTTATCTGAACGACACCTCTCAGGTCGGTGTATCGTTTAATAGTGAGCCACGGCCCTCTAGACATGTAAATCACGTCAATGCTCATTTTGATTACAGGAACTCTCGGATGGCTGGACCGGTCGCATTATTGGGACTCAAGTCTACTTTAGTAAGCTTTACTCAGGATTCCAGCAGACCTTGGCTTACCACCCCACTGTCGCAGATGTTCTTGATGGCGGAATGATCACACTGGCGTTTTACTGTTTAAATATCTGTCACCCTGGAGTCTTGATTGGACCGGGAAACGTATGGAAGCGTCCACAGAGCATTGCAGAGACCATTCAGGTCGAAGAGGTGCATTCGGAGAAGACCATCGACAAGTCTGAAGCGGTCTAATAATCCTGTCGTAGGCGACCAAATAGTGAATGTAATCAGCGACGTTGTATACTCCTACTCATGATGTTATGTTACCTCGGACGACCTCCTGTCTCCCTATTACAAGTATATACACGACAGCGCATATCGTATTTCATCGTCTTCCCCAGCTCTCAATCCACATTGCCATATCTGTCCTGATTATCTAATATCACGATCTCTTCGCGATCACACCAGATTCACATGATGGTTCCTGTCTATGCCAAGCACTTCAGAAATAATGCAACTTGCTCAAGACGGCGCTGTGTTCCGCACGCCCAACCCGAGCTCTTGAGCAAAGGGAACAGGAATATATATATAACAGGACCCAAGTAGTTATTCCAATAGATCAAATAAATACATGATAAATGTTGCACGGTGGAAGTCACAGTTTCAGGCGCTTATACAGCACAACAAGAGTCTGAACTCCACAGGCTGGCAATGAGACAATGATGCTATCGCATCATTATATGATTTTTTGGGAAGAAAATGGAGTTTTATGGAGTGGAGATCAAGAAAACAATGAAGGTGTAAGTTGAGAGAATGTGTTGCAGCACGAACCTCAGCGGAACCTCGAAGCGAATACACAAAAGCGGGGAGGATGGCTGGTGGCGTGAAAAAAGAAGCAAACAGACAATGACCGAGGTGGTGCCCAAGGTCACGTGAAAATGCCACCAAAACTCTCCAACATCTTAACCGAGCCAAGAGCTCGGAACATGAATGTTCAACATACAGTACAACCTCGTACAACCTCAAGTCGAATGTGCACGGAAGAGAGCAGTGATTGCTATACAACATTGTTCTAGATGAAAGGGATCAGTCGCGCTATCCCGATGACCATAATCCTCTCCCCACGCAAGAGGCCGCCAGGGGTCTCCCGCAGTTCACCTCCTCGAACTGGGTTTATACTTCCCCCCCGAGCAACAGAGTTACACTGACCTTCCTCCACAGTATTCTCGGGGTATACTACCCTATCAATATAGGCAAATCAAGCCTTAAATGCGATTTGATTCTCACCGATCATCGTAAAGAGACATGCGAAGTCTTCTGGCTGCGGAGTGCAGTAGCTCAATGTGTGTTTTACCTCAATAGTAGGCACGACAAGCAAACAGGCTGTACATACGTGCTTCGCAGCGCCTTTCTCCACGCCGTCACCCTACATATACGCTTGACGAGAGCTTGTCTCGGGACATACTGCGTAATATTGGTTGGGTGATGGGCCCGAGAAGTTCCCACAGACTTCCACAACCGCTGGGATCGCTGTTTCAAAAGTATTTTACCGACCCTCTCCATCCAGATTACTTGATTGTAACGTATTTTCCTTTCTGCAGATCAGCGCACTACACTGCCAGGGGTGTTCTACCAAGACCACTCGCGTACTCTCCTTGAAGGACAACAGACGAATTTCGGCGTAGACACCAGTGCTGGAGGTAACGCCCTCGAAGGAAATATTTGCTTCGAAAGGACGAAAGGAGAAAACCAAACTCAGCACTGCGGGCACGCAGCCCAAGACATTGAACGGTATGGGAGCTTTATGTGCGTCCCGATGTCGTTCATATGCCAAGTGATTTCAAGTTCGACCACATGAATCTCACTGCCAGTGTTTGCCGCTTAGCCACAATCTTGTCGATTTTGCTTTCCGCAACACGGTACAACCCCTGACATCTCGTTGTTGAACAGATCTACGCGACAGTGCTGGGTTGAGGAACAAACTTGTTCCTGGAACCTCAAGTCGAGATCCCTTCAACCCGAAGACGACGCTCGACGAGACCATACGATGCTGTTCGGTGTCATGACCCGCCGTACATGACACAATCTCCCGAATGTTATGAATTGATTGGACTGTAACAATATCCGATGTGATTTCGTCCAAAAACCGCAGTTCATCAACAAGCTGCAGGTATTGAAGATGCACCGCCCATTCCGAAGCAGGGTTGCCTTGATACCACAATTTTTTCAGAATGCCAAGATTTGTCAACTCGAGGAGGGTATATATGAACCACTTGAACATGGACGCTCTACAGTCTACCTGGCTCTATACCTCGCGCTTCATTCGATTCTTTGATTTCTTCCTCTACGACACCACTTAAAGGCCTCCTGGACGATGCCCTCTAATTCATCAGCTTGTGCGTATACTCCTATCTCCTGCTTTGTGTCTCAATTCTGACTTTCCTGCCTCTTGCAGACGGTCCTGATGTCATCGCACCCGATGGGACGATTCTCAAATCACCTTACTACGAATATATACCCACGAAATGGATATGCATTATGTTCGTTGGTTTGTACGCATTGACCACCAGTATGTAGCGTTTTTCATTTACTCCTTGAGTCATGACTGACAACGAGCCTTTTTGCCCTCTAGTCCTGCACTTTGGCCAATCCTTACGGTATCGAATGTGGTTCTTACTTCCAACCGTTTGCCTTGCGGGTGTGGGAGAGGTCATCGGATGGGGTGGCCGTTCCTGGTCGAGTTTCAGTCCCTTGCTTCAGACGCCCTTCCTGATACAGTGCGTCTAAGCTGCCGTTGTCTGCGTCAGGAAATGCTCACCTGATTTCCTTCAGAATCGTCGCAACAATTCTTGCCCCTACTCCTTTTGTAGCGGCATTGTTCATTCTTTTTGCTCGTCTCACCAATAGGCTTGGAATACGTTACAGCCGTTTGTCTCCCCAATGGTGTAAGTGTCCCGCAACCTCCCTCTTGGCGTGGCTTCTCATTGTCCTTGTTTATAGACTCTAGGATCTTCTTGTCTTGCGTAAGTCGCCTTGTTTCATCAGACAACGACTTTTCTGACAACGTTTCCAGGATTTCGTCTCCCTCATTATCCAAGGAGCCGGTGGTGGAATAGCAGCAACCGCTAATGATTCTGCGGGAAGCAACACGGTAAGTTTCACGATTCAGAATCCAAAGCGCCTTCCGGTGCTTATACCTGGTGTTTCACATTTTAGGGATCAAAAATCATGTTGGGAGGTATCCTGTTCCAACTGAGTAAGCCTTCAATCTCCGGCTTCTTGGGAGTCACTTGGCTGACAAGAATGCTAAATCCTACAGTTTCCCTCATTGCTTTCATCACCCTTGCCGCTGAGTACCTATGGCGTTATTCGCAAGATCGTACCGTTCGTCGCCACCGAAAGACCCTCGAATCGACAGAGTCACAGACCACTTTGACCTACCGCTTTGAATGGGACACCAAGATCAAGTTGTTCATTTGCGGTCTGACGTTCATCACGACCTGCATTCTCATCCGGTATGCCTTACACCTCATCCGCCCATGAATGCGGCGGTGGACTGAGTCATATTTAACGTACCCTCCAGGTCTATCTACCGTTTGATAGAGCTCGCAGACGGCTGGAACGGCCGGATCATCAGCACTCAGGTTTACTTCAGTGGGTGGTCTTTTCCTCTCTCGATCATTCAACCTGCTCACCGTTGGATTTACATAGACGTCTTGGATGGAGGCATGATCCTGATATCGATGTTTGCCCTCAACGTGTTCCACCCTGGGTACTTCTTGGACGAATCGCAGGTACCATATTCTCCAATGAGGGAGAAACACGCAACCGAGACAACCGAGACGTTGGTTCCTCCTGTTTAAAAAGTCATTTGGTGCATAGAGTATGGACAATCTTGTTTATCTATTTTACACACGGACAATCAATGGACAATCGAAGGCCATGTATGTAGAACGTACATATTGGCATAATATAAACACCCGCACTCTTTTGTCAATAATTCTGAATAGAAATTGTCGGACTATTCCTCTTTTTCTTTTTTACTATCAGGTCGCAGGCTGGTATTTAATATCCAACCTCGGACTCGAATGATCAGCCTCAGGCCAATACGCTTCTCTTCTGACACCCACCACGTCTTCGAGCATCTTGCTAAAGTGTAGCAACGTCATGACCCGATTTACAGTCATCGTTGCTGCTACCTTACAAAACGGTATCGGACAGAATGGGAAACTGGCCTGGCACATCCGCAAAGACATGAACTATTTTGCGCAGGCAACTACGAAAGCGCCGGAGGGAATGTTGAACGCGGTGGTCATGGGGAGGAACACATGGGAGAGTATCCCAGAAACGTTCAGACCTCTCAAGAATAGAATGAACATTGTAATATCGCGCAACAGCGCGTACGAACTGTAGGTTCCGTCGTTTGCTCTTTTGTTGCGGGTGCTGATGATCCTCCTGATAGTATGACAGAAGAAACACCCTCCACTAACACCCCACCACACCTATCCAACAGTATCAAAGACACTTTGGAACGACTCGCAGATGGACAATACGAAGGCAAAACTATTCATCGCTCCTTCATTATCGGCGGAGCATCACTCTACTACGACACGTTGAAACTTCCCGTTGAAGGACCTTCTTTCGTTGACAGGGTCCTTATAACCCGTGTTCTATCACCCGACTTTCCTGATTGTGACGTTTTCCTTCCTGATTTCGAAAGACTGGCGGAGGCACAGGGAAAGCCATTTACGAGGGCGGCTCATAAGGAATTGGAAGAATGGGTTGGGTTCGAAGTTCCGGAAGGAGTTCAAGAGGACGAGAAAGGAACCAGGTATGAATTCCAGATGTGGGTGCGTTAGAGATGATTGCGACGTGGTAGAAAGGAAATTGATTGTAGCGGAATGATATTCTATCCTTGACGCTGTGTTCTGTTGTTAGCTTTCTGGAGTCATGAGACGTTGTTGAATTGACGCACCTGCTTATGCTTTGGGTTTTTTGAGCACAAGATGTATATCCTCCCTTTCCTCCTGACTACGCTGCATCCGTCACACATAACTTTGACCGACGACCTAACCTTCATACCCCTCGAAAGGAATGGCTGCGCCTGGACATTGGGAGCGAGTGCGTGATGATGGGGATGGGAATGTACGTGATTGATAGCTGGCAACCTGAATCGGTGCAACAGTGGTCTAGAGGATGCAAGAAGAGCCCTAAGCATTTTTGTGGAGGACGTAGGCGGTGTGCTTGCTCGTCGTTTGCAAGAGAAAGCTGGATCCGGCGACTTTGGAAAATGCACGTGTGATGTCTCTTGGACAGAGTAGAAGCGCCCAATCAAATGGTGGAGGATACAAAGGACGCTCCCCGCAAAGCCACATGGCGCGCACAGGTTACCCCGAGTATCCTACAAGTAGCTTGGACTACGGGGCACTTCGATTCACAACATTCGGCGTGCTCTGAGAGCACATTTTGTTCCTTTCTGTCTAGAGAATGCCCAGACACGATGCATCGACGAGCGTAAATTTGGGCGGAAAGGGTGCCGTCGCTCTGTTCGTGCTCAGCCTTATTGGCTTTGTGGCAGAGACGCAGTTGACACAGGTGCGTAATACTTCTCAGAATATTCCCGTCGGTAAAGAAGCTCGCTAACATCCACTCATCATGATTCCCCACAGTATGTTCAAACTAATCTCGAATATCGTCAACCCTACTTCATATTGTATACCCCAATCTCCTCGGATCTTCCAATAGGATGCTGACGCGATCCCATGTCTTAGTTACACAGTCCATTCATTCTTCTCCATCATGTTCCCAGTACACTTTTTGTATCTCACCTTGAGGTCAAAGAACTCTCCTCGGGCAATATGGAAAGGCCTACTGTATGCTCTCAAGACTCACGCTCCACCCGACCTCCGACATTCGCCCTAGCGTACTCCTCATTTCCAACAAANAAGGTCTTCATTCGTCTGGACTGCTCCTCCTCACAGCCGGTATGACCTTCCCCGGACTATTTTGGTTCATCTCTGTTTCTCTGGCCCCGTGAGTCTAGTTCCAGCCCCACACGAGCACCGCTCCCTTCTTTTCGTTTTGCTAACACTTTAAAAACCAAACATACAGTCTCACCGATGTCACTGCTCTATGGAATTCCAATGCATTCTTTGCATATGTGGTGACAGTCAAGTTATTCAAACTTGACTGGGTACCGCTCCGTCTGGCCGCGGTAGTTGTCGCGACATCTGGCGCGATGGCAGTCATTTATGGCAGTAGCACTTCACCACACAACTCCGATACCAGCATCGCCGACTCACACGACTCCAAGTCTTCTTCTCCTGTCTTCAAACCCAGTACTGCCTTAATTGGCGATTCACTCACTCTCCTGGCAGCAATCATCTATGGTGTCTAATCAAGTGCATGTACTGAAGCAAATACCGTTGCCCNGNNNNCAGATCCAGACGCAGAGCTGGACGGGCTCGACGTACCACCAAGTGCACTCTATACACCCGTGCCAGAAGATCCGGATGAACGCACCCATGTTCTACCGCCAATTGAACAGGAAGCAGAAGAAGATATGGTTTACCCTCCGCCGTTTGCGTTATACCCTAATCTGCTCACTTCGGCCATTGGAGTCTGCACGTTCTTCATTCTATGGCTTCCAATACCCATCTTGCACTGGACCGGGATTAAACCATTCCATCTACCGCCGGATTCAAAGACTGCTGCTGTCATTATTGGTATCGCACTCAGCGGTGTCGTTTTCAATGCTAGTTTCATGGTCCGTCCCTCTCTCCTATATCTCTTCCATTTTCAAGGATGATTTTCTCATCGAGAATGCTTCTATTTTTACCCTCGCATACACACACGCATCCATTGCTTCTTTTCGAAAACTCGACCCGTGAACATGGGATTGCGTCGTTTAATTGACACCCTCGAAAAATATAGATCCTTCTAGGCGTTTGGGGACCCATTCTTACCTCAATTGGGAGTCTTCTGACCATCGTCCTCGTATTTATCTCGGACATTATCTTCGGAGGTGCAGTAGAGACCATCACGGTATGGAGTCTTTTGGGCTGCGGGTCGATCATCATTGCTTTTGGCATTCTTGCATATGACATGATGAAGAGGAGATGATAGAATTAGAGATGAATGGTTTTCAATACTCAATTATATCTTTCCAATCAGTGTCTCGATCTATCTGGTGTCCCGAGGAAGAATGTTCGTGTTATTTCTGTATTGTCGAGCACGACGCGGAACAAATGTGCCGGGAGTCAAAGCAAGCTATATTTATGATCCAACCCCCTTTTTTTCCTTCCGAGTTGGAAGGTTTCTGTTTCCTTCGAGCTGGATAAACTGCGGGCGAACTTCTCCCGTAAGTACCGCATACTATTGTACCCAACTCTCGGTCTCTTTCGCCAGGTCAATCGCATGGCTGACTGACTGACCTTGTTGTTTCCATTCTCTCTCCTCCGTCTTTTCCATCGTCCTGTTCTTTTTTATTCTCTCTTCAACTTCTCAATCCCACCCTCTGTCTCACTTCCGTGTTTGGTCTCTCACCCCTGCCACGACGTATTATAATCCTTCAGGTCGTCGTAATTCCCCTACTTGTCCCATCTGTACAAACGAATTCTATATGCTCCCAATCTCAGTATATTAAGTTTTCATGACCTAAGATTTCCCTCGGAACGGCCGAATGAACGATGTTGTCCGACCAAAATGCGCAAAAACGAACGAGAAAGAACACAACAATGTCGTACCAAATCAGCCACCATCATCCAGAAGAATCTCGAGAAAAGTTTCAAAACTGGATTAGAGAAGTCTTCTAGAAGAAATTAATGACGGATGGTTGAATGTTCAACTTTTTCCTCTGCGCCAAATCGCACTTCGTGAGATCACAGCAACTCAACACCCACGAGCTTACAAGCGAAACATAAATTGGTTGATCCGCGTCATACAATATCATCGCACACCTCGAACGGGAAGGAATAAGGGGTTGGGGATATGGATAAGTAACATTGATCGCAGGAAAACCGTACCAACAAAAGAAAAGACCTAAACTAATCAGATGAGTGAGACTAATGAGGAGAGAGTATAGAGAGGTAGAGAGAGAGAAAAGACGAGGAGAGACCGAGAGGCTGACAGAAAACATGAGCTTGAATAAACCTTGATGGGGTAATGAGGAGTATTTGCACAAGTATAGTTATAGCACAAACAATAAGAGAGGGTTGGGAAGAAGAAGAACGCAAGGAAGAAAAGGCACGGAATTTCAAAGGTGAATCGAAAGGGAGAAGTAGTCGTTGGGCTCATTGAAGGTTGTTTAGGGATGGAAAGAAGACGAAGAATGATGAAGTATTGAAATGGAGTCATGATCTGCGTGTAGAGCTACGAAGCAGAACAAAAGGAGTAGAGTACGAGAAGCGAGCAGGAAAGGGACCAAGTGTTTCGTGGATGGATGGAAAGATGAGTATGTATGCGGAGGTTACATACAGAAATAAGAGAGAAAATCCTGTGGGAAATGCCACTCGCAGCAACTGCGTGCAACAAATCAACAAACTTTCGGCACAAAGAGATAGAAGGAACAGAGAAGACGGAGATGGTAAACGCAAGGAAAGATTAGGGACGACGTGTCGAAAAAGAAACGACACCCTCTGGTTGGAACCGCCCCAAAGACAGCGGGGCGGATCCCGGTACTCCTACGACAACGCTCGGGATGACGTACTGCCATCAGTCGGGCACTCCAACCACCAGTCAGGGTGCTCGTGTGTAAAGTCATAGCAAAAACGGCATGAAGAGAGAAGACGTGACGACGACGACCAAGGGAATGATATAGACAGAGCGACAAAAAGAGATCAGGAAAGAAACGGTATGTGTTCGTGATAGTTGCAATATTGCATTATTCCATGTGGGGGTTTGGGAGGGATGTTGTGAAGTGGAGAGTTTGAGTATCATGTCGCGGCCATCATGCTGGTTTATGCATCGCTGGAGTTAGCTTGGGCCCTTGGCTGAGGCAGGGTCACCGTACCTCTTCCGCTTGGCCTTCGTCATCTCCTTCCGCAAAGCAGGTCCGTCTAAGGGCTTGAGTAGCTCGAATGCACACAAAAGCTCTTCCGACACACTATGAGAGATGAGTCAGCGAGTCAACAAAACGACCAATGGGAAGAAGGTAGAATGAATCCACGGACCTCATGCATGCTCCGTAGTTATCGAACTCTGTTGATACCATGTCAATCAATGCCGCAACTGGCCGATGAGAGAGAATGAAACTCACCTCCACAGTAATTTGGCGCACTGAAAACGGTCACCAATGTCCGTTCGTTCCAAAACTCATACCCGTCCTCGACAACCATATGCGCTCGACAAATAAGATCCATATCATACCGCACCAAAAAGTCGTTGATGATGGCCTTGCCGAAGCAGTAACTCACACCTCTCTCGTTATCCTCCCATTCAGCCGCGGTATCCGACGGATCAGACCACAACAAGTCGTTCAGCAAACCGTAGTCCGGAACATCTGTCGGACGCGATATGCGCTTGATGTCGTCCATGGTTTGAAGTGAGGGGGATAGACCTCCATGTACGCAGAAGATTTTGGAGGCTACGATGGCGGCAATGGGAAGACAGTTGAATACGTCTATGAATGTCTTCCATGTCTTGATATTACAGCGGCGTTTGCACTCGTCATAAAAACCGTAAACTGGACATGTCAGAGAGGATACGAAGCGAAGGGAGAGGACGAGACTCACCTCGTGTTACGTTAGCACACTCGTGGTTTCCTCGTAGTAGGAAGAAGTTCTCAGGATACTTGATTTTGTAACAGAGAAGGAGGAGAATCGTTTCTAGACTCTGCTTTCCACGATCAACGTAGTCTCCTAGGAAAAGGTAGTTGGCGGCCGGGGGGAAGCCGCACATCTCGAATAGACGGATGAGATCTGAATATTGACCGTGAACATCACCGACAATCTTGACCGGTGGAGACAACTCTATGAGGGTAGGTTGGCTGAGGAAGATCTCGCGCGCAGCTTGGCAAATCGCAGTGATCTCCGCGTTCTTGAGACAGAGCGACTTTGGTGCTTTGCCAGAGTAACCGACATCGAGAAGTCGTTGGATCATGTCGTCTACGTCTAATGAGGTGGCTTTTGCCTTGTCCTTGGCAGAGCCGTTACCGGAGTAACTGACGGATTCTCCGGCCGGGAAGCTTGCAGCTGAACCCGGGGTTGGGAATTGGGGAGACGCAGCATTGTGGAGGATGGTTTGTTGTTGCTGCTGCGCGACTGGAATGTCCAGCGGGGCTGGTTTGGACCCTACGACGGGGGATGAGCTCGAAGGGGCTGAAGCAGATGGGGATGGGTTCTTAGGAGATGCCTCGGATCCTGGAGGGCGTGCACCAGTGGCGGTGACGGGTATCTGAGTTCCGTCTGGATTGGATACGTTGATTGCTGGTGTACCGTTCTCTGCAGCGTGACGGTCCGCGCCATTTGCAAGGGTGGACTGTGTTGCTGTCTGGGGAGAGGCTCGGGACTGAGCGTTGGAGTTGGTGTTGTCTGACGGATCGTTGTGCGAGTGGTCGTTTGCATTGGAAGGGTCCGGCTGGAGGTCTTTCTCCTTGTCCTTTCCGCTCTTCTTGGACTTTTTGGTGGACTGTTGTTGGCCCATGGGCAGGGCCTGAGCTGAGGATGCAGGAGAACCTGGTTGAGGAGAATGGGGCCTGGACCTCGAGAGGCGGGAGGCTAAGGTGGAAAGGAGTGTAGGCGCCAGCTTTGGTAGGGGGTGGTCGTGGATGAGGAGACGACCTTTGCCGTCGGTTGCTGCGATGACAAGAAAGGTGGGGGTATTGTACAAAGATGGTCTTGTGGACGCCGGCGAAAAGGCCTGAACAGCGTCCAAAGTTGATGATGGACTCGGAAAAGAGGCCGCTGTGCAGCAAAGAGCCTAACCCTCTCCGTGTTTGGTACTTGTTTGCCTTTCTGATCCCTTGCCACACTCACACCACGCCAGTTTATCAGCTCCCTAGATCCCTCTTCTCAATCTTGAAACTTCAAGAACATCTCTCGGGTCCACTCTATCAGCATACGAGTGCAGACAAATCATTGGCATGCAGGGCATAACAGAACATAGTCGTAGAAAAAACAGGGCAAAGTAGTATATCCATACACGCGTCCTCAGTCGCCCGCACTCTGAGCCCCCTCTCAGGAAATAAACATAACCCAGCTCAGAACTTGCCAAACGACTTGGTCGCTGCCTTGCTCTTGGCCACCCGCAAAACGTTGAACCGCACAGTCTTTGATAGCGGTCGGCATTGCCCTGCAGTCGTTATCTCTTCGATCAGTACCCCTCAATTATCCTAATTCATTAGCTCCAATACGCACCAACGGTCACCGAATCGCCAACCTCAACACGGAATGCGGGTGAAACGTGCGCGGCCAAGTTTTTGTGTCTCTTCTCGTAACGGTCTATAAACCCATGTAAACCACTGTAAACTCCGGTCATTTTGCGAGTTGCTCACTGTATTTGGGGATGTAATGAAGGTAATCTCGGCGGATAATAATTGTGCGGGTCATTTTGGTCGAGACAACGCGTCCAGTCAAAATACGGCCGCGAATGGAGACATCTCCAGTGAATGGGCACTTCTTGTCTGTTTGAACATATGGCATAGGTGTGTTCAGAAACATCTCCAGTGAATGATGAATGAACGGGCGTACCGATGTATGTGCCATTGATCGCCTCAGCAGGTGTCTTGAATCCAAGACCAACATCCTTGTACCACCGCTTCTCCTTCGTTGACACCTTCTTGCCACCTATATCCCAACACAGAGTCTACCATGAGCATCCAAACAGAGGTTCCCCAGCAGTATCTTCAAATACACACCGCGTGACTTGGCGTTTTGGAAGAGATGTTGCTTCTGGTAAGCCTTTTCAATCTAGACACAACCCGGGTATACCGTCAGCACTACCCCATGGAAAGACCAGCATAACGAGCTCACTTGTTCGGCCATATCTTGATTTGTCTTGAAGGAGAGTGTTGGGTAACGGCCGGGTTAGCACTGCTGGGTCGGTGATGTAGGTCTGGGACGTGGGAGACTGGGAAATCAAGCCACATCCGCCGGACTGTATAGTTACGGGAATCTCCGATCGAAATTCATCCCCGCACCAGACTCTGTCCCACACGTCAGTCAATAAAGCTTAATCTGGACCTCGGCTATCGCACACTCCCACCGAGGGTTCATGCAACGTTCCTGTCTTCATTTTCCCAGATCCTCCCACAGGACCCACACAGTCACGCAAACTTTTCAATCAGACGAATTCATTACTTAAACATTCTCATTCCAGGGTATCGTATTTACTGGGTCCAGTCATACACAACGACAAAAGGGAAACAAAAAGTTAACTACCAAATACATCAAACGAACACCCGGGAAGGGGAGGAGTGAGAGAATGAGGAAGGGAGGGAAGAGAGTGAGAGAGTTTCATGCGTCCACACACCAAACACACCAAATTTCCTACCTCGAAGGCGTGCCCAAAGTTCCCAAAGTCCCAAAAGTGCCGAACGTTCTCGAAGACTGAGCAGTATCAGGTCTCTGAGATTGTGCAGTATTAGGTCGTCGAGATTGTGCAGTATCAGGCCTCCGAGATTGAGCCGTATCAGGTCGTCCTCGAGTCGAGTTAGCCGTCGTAGGTCGTCGAGACCCTCCATGTGGTGATTCCGCAATAATAGTCAAACGCGTATTACCTGCGCTTGGCGGACGACCACCCATATTCCGAATCCCTGCACTTGTAGAACGGTGCAGCCCACCATCACGAGAATGCCTCCTTCCTGTCAGGGCAACCGGCGGCGGCGTGATAACGGTTGCTGCTGTTGTTGTAGTTGTTGTTGCAGCCGCTGTCGTTGCCGAAGGTGATGTTGTTGTCATCGACATCGACATCATGGTAGTAGCGGTGGTAGGCGTTGTCGCGGCCGATATATTGGCGACGGCTTGGTTGAGTGTCTGGGTTACATCGGGGCTAGCGCTTCGACTCCTCGCGGGTCTTGGTGGAGGAGGAAGGCTGATCACAGTCCCTGTTGACGATTGCGGGGTATGCGTAGGAGAGGGTAGACCACTTGACAATGGCCTCAATAAGATTTTGCGTGGTAAGGTATGTAGCGGTGGTACTGGGCGGTGTTCGCCCGATCGTCGTAGACTTCGTCGTTTTCGTGAAGAAGAAATATCCAACGGTAAAGCAGATTCGAGATCATCTCCACCGTTATTGGTGATGCCTAGAATAGTTTGTCGGAGAGAGAATCGCTTTTGTTGGGTGGGTGTCGCTTTTGCAACGCTGAGCGACTCAGGGCTCGTCCTTCCCGAGGTTGAAGGGTCGGCTGCATGTGGTGGCCTGGGCATCTGGTAATACCATGACGTCCATACTTCAAAGACCTCCTCATGCGCGCCAAATATAAAGAACATGATAATGGGTGTAATAGCTGTTCTCGACTTGTTAGTCCGCCTTCCGAGGTTACACAAGTGAATGTAAATACCTTCCCAAACCACACTGACCGCGAATGTGGTTTCCATTGGGAACACCCTCCTGGGGTTGAGGTTTGCCTGTGCCCAAGTAGCCATCACGACGGCATAAAGTATCGCGGACAGAACGAAAATGCCCAGCAAGGCTCCGAAGCGTAGTACCCGCGTGAGATCAAGGATACCCAGGCTATGGCTGAAGAGTGGTAACTTGACGGATCTCCATAGGACCCAGACGAAAATTAATGAGGTGAAGCTCGCGATTACCAAAGGCGCGATCATTAAGGATAAAGAAACGAATTGGTACGCAGGATCCGAGATAATACACAGTGCCTGCAGGAGGTGTGGCGTAAGTATGACACACAATCAGCGCGTTGGGGAGATGGCATGCCTGGTGGAATTGAGGACTTAACGCTTCTAGGCGTCGGAAAGGAATGAAGACGGTAGGAAGAGCCCAAACTATAGGACAATAATCAAACACGCGCGTTGATATGCTGATATGGAAGCTCACTCACTGAATGGAGTAACGCAAAGAGCGACAATTGTGCGCTTTCGAAACGGTGCGCCCCGACGGGGTTCATCCGTCGTGCGCGAGTTCTTGACAGCAAGGTACAGCAAAGGCTGCGGGGGCATTAGATACATCAGTTTCGTGAGAAAAATGCGTATGTTCGGGGACTACTCACAAGGGTGAAGCTGACCGCAAATCCGGCCTTTACAACAGTTAAATATCGAAGCCTATAATCGCGAGCTCAACATTAAACATAGGAAAGAAGAAAAAACGCGTGAACTCACAAGACACCAAAAGTACCACAAAATCTGCTCAATGCGGGGTGTTGCGATATTTGCTGGAACTGCTCCGGAATAGCCTCGTATGCAAACATCGGAACCACAGCAGACACATTACGAAGAACTGCCGCGACAATGATAGCATTGACGATGGCATGCTTGTGTGCAGGGGTTACCAGCAACGCTGATAGCAAGAGGATCCCAATCACCTGGAACACGCCCCTGATTAGTATCCGTGATTGATGGATGAGTTGCTTAAAGAAACTCACCTCCAAAACGATGACAGCGAGTCGGATCGCGCTCCATGACATCTTTGGACCAGGAGGGGTAGGGGGGTGCGCTGCTACTCAGTTGAAGAGAGAGGCAGGTCCTCCGATGAACATGCACGTAAAGGCGAAAGGAATGGGAGGTAGAAGGTTTGACAGAAAGATAGGAAAAGTGATTGAAGGGCGGCCTGTGTGGGAGAATCTACTCATATTGCTCCGAGAGCAGGGTATTGTCGGATTTGGTCGAGGAGGATGGTCACATATGGTTGGTGTAGAGTTCCAACATTAGCAATGAAGCGATGCCCCGACCCTGCGGCCTCCGGCATACGAAAAACGATAAAGGCCTTGTCCCCTCCAACCACCGAAAGTAAACCGGTAACTAGGGCGACTTTTTTACACCAAACCGGAACCGGGTCCCCTGGGCCTGGGATGGAGGCATTGGAAGAGAGAGCAACTGGGCAAGTGAAACCCATATGCCCCGGCAAATGCCTGAATATGCAATCCTTTCGAATACAATCAATGATGGGGACGGTGATTGTTGTGAACAGTCCTACTCACGTCCGCATGTTGTGTAAAAGACAGCGTGACCTATAAGTAAATCCTTGACACACACGCTGTCTCGTTAAGGGCTCGCCGTGCCAGAAAAAGGAGTTGACGAACTCTCTCGGTAGAGGCGACTAATTTCCGTCATGGATGTGATGCGATTTCAGAAAAGAATTTGAGTACGGGGTGGGGACAAAGTGCCGTAGGCAATTCCGTCAGCAGGTTGCGTTGCCTGACAACGCATTCCCTCGGCGGGGACTTGAATGTAATGAACATCCCTCACGCCACGAGGACGATGGCCTGGTGCAGTCACGACCAATTGTACCAAAGATGAATGGGCTAAAACAGAGATCTACGCTTGCCGTATAATGAAAGGCATTAAACCAGCGAATTCTGGAGGTGTGAACTCGTTCCACCTCGTCGCGATCTGGGATAAAACGTAGGCAGAGAGGGGCTGATAATGCCTGAAGCAGTACCTTTTCTCGGAATTCGCGTCCAGGGCGATATGATGTGTGGTTTGATAGAGAAGTGAGGAACTGAAGGAGGAAGACCACCCTGGGGAGCGCTATATCCGCAACCACGAGGTTTGGTAGTCTGATGCACTGATATGGGAGAGCAGAAGGTGATGTTTTTGGACAGAATCTGGCGGGTAGGGGTTCTCGGCGAACGAACGGCGATGGAGCGCAAGAAGACAGCACCCTGAGTCGGGCCTGGGTAGGGGATCAAAATGTGAAGAAGTTCAAGGCTCCCCCGCAGCCTTGTCTGGTAGCAGCACTGGTCGCAATGTGTGTGGACCCGGAGCGCACAACACATCTTCAGTGACATCTGCAAAATTGGGCGTCGCAGCCAAGCGGGTCCTGGCAAGATGTTGACGGGTGAGGTGAAATTCGATGTGAAGTTGGAAGTGTTTGAGAGAACATTCAATGTGGCAATGAACTGGCAGTTACTGGCAGCGAGGTTCCTTGAGAACAATGCTCGAGGCCCTCACTGAGAGGAGAAATAGAGTATGTGGGAGCCTTCGGTGGGGCACATTCGGTACAGTCGGAGAGCAGATTTACGGAAAGGTACCATGGGCACTCGCACTAGTGAGCTTTAGGAAGTTTTGCTCGTTACTGTGAAAGGCCATGCGGGTCCCGTCGCGGGAGCGCTTGCGCTGGCACAGACGCTCTCTCCTCCGAAACACGAGTCACGAGGTCGCGTCTGTATGTTCTCATCCACCACGAGACGCGTCGCACACAACCTCTTTGTGTATTCCAACTCATTTTCTCGCGTCGCAACAATTCAAATGTCGAAACAACAAACCCTCGGTATGTGCAGCGCGGTCTCTGTTGCTTCCATGTCATTTGCCTCACACAGCCCGCCACAGGCAAGTTCTTCAAGTTACCCAAAGACACTAAACCTACTCAGCCTCAGCAGTCAAAGCTCGAGGACACGCTAGGAGGAAAACGGAAACGCGAGGAGCAACCATCTAAGCCGTCGGAGAAACCCCCAAAGAGCTCATCGAAGCCAGGTCCGTCCAACTCACACCCTCATAATTGGGACTGTCACTCAGCACCATTCACAGAGCAGCCGACGTCGAGCCAGGCGTCAGCTTCTGCAGGTATAGAACTAGGCCGCGTCTCTTTCCATGCCTCGACTTACGTTTATTCACAGCCCCAACTCCCCCTCACAAACCTAAGAAACGGAAAGTTGTGGAGTCGGAGCCCGAAGATGAACCCGGTGAATCTCATCTATCATGCTCTGCTTACCCAAGTACTGACTTTGCTATAGAAGGAAAGGCATCTAGCCCACCACCGTCGGAACCACCCGCGAGCTCCCAACCCCTTGCAACGGTAACATCGAAGACCAAATCGAAAGGGAAATCTACTCTCCCCAAAACAGCACCCAAAGTCACCGAACCCAAGAAACCAGGAAGAAAGGGGAAGATTGTTGTGACAGAGGATGTAGACATGGCAGCAGAGACGTCTGAGGCTGCCCTCTCAGATACTGACCCCGAACTTGAAGAAGATCCCGATGAAGGCGAGGAAGAAATCGACTCCGACGACGGGGAAGAAGCCTCTCAGACGTAGTATTTCCGCCGCCTCAGTTTGGCGTATACTGATTCATTGCTATTCATAGTGCAGAGGCTGCGTTATCTCGAACGGAAGAAGTCGACATCAAAGGAGGGTGGAAAGAAGGCGATCCGTGAGTTAACTCGTGCCCTCTTTTGTTGAATGATTCTTCACGCGTCTCCACAGTGTTCCGTATGCGGCCCTAGCCAAAGCCTTCTCGCTAATCGAGGCTACAACCAAACGTCTGGAAAAGACCTCATTGTTGACCTCATTGTTTCTCCTCGTTATTCGCCGAAGCCGGAAGGATGACACCAATTCACTCCTGCAGACCGTATATCTATGTATAAACAGGGTAAGCGTTTCCCGTATCTGTGGGGTGGGGTAACTCCTCATTGTAGCCGTATCCAGCTGAGCCCCGATTACGTTGGAATCGAGCTTGGGATCGGGGAGAGTCTGCTCGTGAAAGCGATCGGTGAATCGACCGGAAGGAGCCTTGCATTGGTGAAATCGGAACTTAAGAAGGAGGGAGACCTTGGTCTTGTTGCGATGGTCAGAAGATCCATCTTTAATAGGCTCACCTCGACTGACCCAATTGGCGCTGCCCTCCCCATCGTTCACAGAATTCCAAGAACAGCCAGAAAACACTCTTCAAACCGAAACCTCTAACAGTCCCTGTTGTTTTCGCGAACTTGAAGGACATCGCACTCAGCTCTGGTCATTCTGTAAGGTTATGCCTCTATTGTCGGCGGTCAACTCACGTCCTCCGAAAATAGTCCCAAAACAAGAAGGTATCGATCATCACCAAGCTTCTTGCAGCATGCCAGGGTTCCGAAGCCAAATACATCATCCGAAGTTTGGAAGGAAAACTTCGGATTGGAAACGCTGAGAGGACGGTCTTGGTTGCGCTGGCCCACGCAACGGTTTTGGCCGAGCAAGAACGGGGTGTGTGTAGATCATACTCATTTGACCCAGGATACTGAGCCTTATCAGCGAACAAACGGTGGAACAAGGAAAAAATTACGGCCCGTTTGGAAGAAGGCTCGAATATCATCAAATCAGTATATAGGTAAGATGGTTCATTACTATGGCGCCGTTGGGGGAAATTCACCCGTAAAATAGCGAATTACCCTCCTATGACCTTGTGATTCCAGCGCTCCTCGAATCGGGTATCCAGAAGCTGCGGGAAGCATGTAAGCTGACTCCTGGCATCCCTCTGAAGCCCATGTTGGCAAAGCCGACCAAGGCCATTGGTGAGGTGTTGGATAGATTCGAGGGAAAGCGGTTCACATGTGAATACAAATATGACGGTGAACGGGCTCAGGTATGTCCTCTTTACCTCCACGCCCGATAAGTCCAGACATTGGACCTGTTTCAGGTTCATCGACTTGAGGATGGCACCATTGGCATTTTCAGTCGGAATTCAGAAGACATGAGTAAGAAATATCCTGATCTTATGGAACAGTTATCATCGGTAAGCCAATGTCATATGCCTGCTGAGAAGCGTCTGCTGCTTGGATACTAAAAAAAATACAATGGTACAGTGTGTAAGGGAGAATACGAAATCGTTTGTATTTGATGCGGAGGCTGTTGCGATTGACAGGACCACTGGGAAATTGATGCCATTCCAGGAGCTGAGCAAGCGGAAAAGGAAAGATGTTAAGGTAGAGGATATTCAAGTCCGAGTTTGCCTCTTCGCATTCGATTTGCTCTACCTGAATGGTGAAGTATGTCTATCACTTCTTCATAGACCATCAATATTGTTCTGATCAGATTTGCGATTCCACAGCCACTTCTTCAGAAGTCTCTTCAAGAACGGAGGGAACTTTTGCGAGAACACTTCCAACCTGTTGCCGGGGAATTCGACTTCGCGAAAAGTTCTGATGGAGAGACCACTGACGAGATCCAAACTTTCCTGGAGGAAAGTGTCAAAGATGGATGCGAAGGTCTTATGGTCAAGATGTTGGAGAGCGATGCGAGCTATTACGAGCCAAGTCGCCGTAGTGTGAACTGGTTGAAGGTATGTCATCCACCTCATCAAACCCCAATTGTTCTGACATTCATATTTTCACAGCTCAAGAAAGATTACCTTGCTGGAGTTGGCGACTCACTCGACCTGGTTGTCGTTGGCGCCTACTATGGTAAGGGCAAACGGACAAACGTTTATGGAGCATTCCTACTCGCTTGTTACGACGCTGACGGAGAAGAATACCAAACAATTTGCAAGATCGGCACTGGTTTCAGCGACGAAGCTTTGCAATCCCACTACGACGTGCTTAAACCTCTCGAGCTGACCAAACCCAGAGGCGATGTGAAAATTGGCGGCGCAAAGCCCGACGTGTGGTTGGAACCCAAAATTGTCTGGGAGGTTCTCACAGCAGATCTTAGTTTGAGTCCCATCTATGCAGCAGCTCAGGGTTTGGTATGTGTTTCACGCTTATTGGTCTAGTATGGCGTTGATCGTTTTGTTTAGGTTGATGAGAGAGGAATATCTTTGCGGTTCCCTCGGTTTATCCGGGTAAGGGATGACAAGTCTGCGGATGATGCTACTGCACCAGAGCAGGTGGGTCATTGGTTCCATTTTGTGACAAATTAATCCTTCTAACGTGTGTGGCAGATTGCGGAGATGTACGAGCGTCAAGCATTGGCACAAAGCAAGGGTAATAAAAAGAAGGGAGGTGCAGACGCAGATGACGGATTTTGGTGATATTTCACTTCCACGACGGTATTCTATCTATTGTCCATGTTCTACGTATTGAATAATCATCGCTCTCAAAGAAAGAAGTCCGCAGGAAGGTTTGGTCTCTTTGTTGTTCATGGTCGTGTGTACCGGAGTCACCGGCGTGTCCGGTCTGTGGGGTTGTATTGCAAGCGCGAAAATCTTATTGGTATGAACCAGCCGGACTCCCACACATCGTCTTAACATGACACCGGCGGAGCAATATGTTTGTGACATGGCTGTTTGCCGTATCAACTCTCTCCAGGTGAAGTGATAGACATTGCGACGGTCTGTAGATACCTGTGTGCGGTCCAGTGAATGCTGAACAGGGTGCCGCGGGAAAGCGATGGTTGCAAGAAGCTCCCTGACAATTATCTGACATGGACGCTGTGTCTTCGATGTCACTCCCGGCTCCACAATGTGGAACTTTCACGGAGCCGGGAACTAGTAGTTCTGGTAGTTGGTCGTAACGCGTTTGTTGTTTTGGTCTTCAGGGTTAGGATCGACAGAGCCACGCGATACCAGAACAAAGGTCTGGGTTATGGGTTTTCGGGAATATAAAACGCTGACAATGGCCGAAAGTGGCAGCCCCCGCCAATGTCGGATCGGTGACCCTGACAGGCAGTTCATCTTCATCGTACAAAGGTATCCAGACTCCCGCTCCGGTCCTGCCATAGGAAAGCCACACTCGGTGTGTGCAGTGCTGGATTAGCAAAAGGTATGTGTAAAGCAGTTAAAGTCACCAGATAAAAGCATGCCATCTATTCGAGCGCCTTCCTTCATTTTGCTTCCCCAACCTTTTTGGCTTCTTCGCGCGCCGCCTCAACAGCCTCTAGGACCTTGCCCTTTGGTTCTCCCGCTGCAGCACTCTTGTCCTTTCCTCCCATATACCAGTAATTGACGAACCGCGCATCTTGAATCGTCTGCGCCGAGGCATTGGTTGCGTGACATGCAAACAAGAGGTAGTTCCTTGGAATGACGCGCCAGGCTAAGGGTATTTCGGTCAAGGGTCTGCGAGATGATATAGTGATACGAGACATACCGAATCTCATGAATACAAGGCTAGATGATAGGGGCGGGGCGTATGAGCAGAGAACAATTACCTCGGATACTGTATGCGTGACTCACGAATAACAAGCCAACGCCGTCGTCATTGTTCCTGAGATGTACTCCTCATCTTTGCGCAAGTCTGCAAGGGCGGCTAGAGGCAGACCCCAGTTCGCTACCTATGCGGACGACCGGCGGGTTGTCAGTCTTCACCCGATCTGGAGAATAGTGAGACAGACCGGTCCCCAAAAGTGAGTGCCTGTGAAAATGGCCAATGGTAAGCGACGTATTGGTGCGTCAGAGAGGTGGTGAGCTCACTGAAGAAATACTCCCGTGCTGCTGGTGAGCGCATCCAAGTGAAGAATGTGGAGGCCATGATGGATGTCAGAAGGGTGGAAGCTGGACTGGGGTAAACAGATGATGGTCAAGTGCCAGCGCAGGAACCGGCCGCGATATTTCCCCACTTTGGCAATTTGCCGAGTGTTGTGGGCGCCATCTCAGATTGCCAGTGGCTCCTTCCTCCCCACAGAATTGTCCGTGACTACATCGCAGCCGGCGTTCTCGAAAACAGTCCCAATGGAGCTCGCTTGCGATCCACCAGATGCTCACAATACACAGGGTAGATACAGTATACTCGGTGACCAACATCATCATGATGTTCTCTCCATCTGCCCCGCTTAGGTCGCTCGGAGTGGCCCTCAATCATATTCAACGGCCTCATGGCAAACTGTTGACGCCGGATTTGGCTTTCGCTCTCCACGTTGCATCTTCGAAATTGGTCTTGTTCTAGTAGTTCATATTCCAGACCAGCCGGCGCACTCTTCTTGTACTCACATCCCCTATCTCCCACATTCTTTCCTTCCCATCTCATCCCAATTGCTTCATATCATCTTTCTTTAGGGACATCACTATCACGGCGTATCAGAACTCTCCACTACCGCAGGCTGTGACCATGCAGTATCGTCCTCCAGCCAGCGGGATGCCCTTCTACCCACAGGGACAGTATCCACAGGGCCAGCCTGCTTACTACCAATACCCTGCACCGTATCCTATGGGCGGTTTCGTTCCAAACGTCGGTGGACAACCCCCTCAGCCATTTCCTGGTGTCTATCCTCCTTATAACGATCAATACGAATATGAAGATCATCGACAGCCTTTTCCGTCTGGTGCCCCTCGCACAAGGCCACTGAATAGAAGCCAATCAGCGATGACACCACAGAAGAAATCGACCTTGAAGTCCATAATGAAAAAGCCGAATCATGATAGATCTTTCTCCGCAGGTGCAGGGGCTGATGGACTGACGTTATCGAGAACCCGAACAAGCTCGACCACGCATCCGAGAGCAGAATCAAGACCAAGTTCGCGACCCGGCTCTCGAGCGAATTCTGCGCGCTCTCGTGCGGATTCTGATCCATACTTTACCCCAGGTAAGTTACATTTGACTCTCATTGCGAGCTGAAATAGGATCTGACATCATCCTGTAATTTCATAAAATAGATCACCTCTTCTTGTCCTTGCATGGTTCGAATGAGATCCGCATGGATAACGTGGTCCGACAGTCTCTTGTTGAAGATGTTCGGGAGGCGGTTCTACCAATGTGGCCACATGGTGTTACAGCGGAATCGTACAAGAAACGATCTTGGCACACACAATTCTCTGGAGCTCCATGGACAAGTTCTGGGAATGAATCCCTAATGTAGGTGGATAAACAAAAATTCATCCTCACCATCCTCACTTTCCCCCCCAGCGCAAGGCGCATGATATGTCGAATTTTTGGAGCGTTGGCCTCCCAAGTAAGATACAGCAACCAAAGACTCATTTCGTCCAGTCACTGATCTTTGCTTCGACAGGGATACTCTTATCTCTCGACTGTGAACATTTCAAGCCAGGTTAGCGTCCAGTGGCTCAGCGTGTCTCAAGTCTCTCACACCTCGCATGTAGCCGATCCGGCTCATCTTTGCAGATTCTCCGCCAGACACAATGGCTCACTTCTTTTCCATCGTTATGTCAAAGTCTGGGGACAAGATGTCCATCATGGATGCTCCACCAACTCTAGCGCAGGGCTTAGGGATGAACGTTCGGGGTGTATTCCCACGGAAGATCGCTTCGGATAGACAAACTGAACCAGGGATCCATGTCATCGAATTGAAGCGAAACACAGGTGGTGAGTGAACACTTCCAACCTGATGGTGGCATCACACTACTGAATAGAGAAACCGACAGGCCCAGAGCTGGATAGCAGACTCTTCGCTGCCTTCGTCCTCCAATACCTCGCATCCGTAGGATACCGGCTCAATGGTAGTTTCCCTTTCGGAAGGTCGGGACGCCTAGGATTTGGGTCCAAAAAGGAATTATGGATATTCAGAGGCACGATACAGAGACCAGAGAGTGCAAATGGTCATCGTCGTCGGAGGCCGTCTCGAGGTGCTGAGGAGGGACGAAACCAGGTCCAACAGTAGCCTGTTTTATGAAATTCTCGACTACTTTCTCCTTCACTTTCACTTCAGGGTGGGACCTAGAGAGCGCTATGTTCAGGACCACCTTACTCATGTAACACGCGTGTACGACTACTTCTTGGATCCGATGATTAACAGGAAAGGGTCTATCTGAATGCGTTTGAGTGTGTAGAATGCTGTGCGTGCGCTTGAAGACCCGTCGTGTTTTCCTTTGTGAGTCTCCTTTTAGGTTTATTGTCCTAGGATTCTCGGCGCGCAGCTGGCATATTTGGCTTCCACAGGCACTCTTATTTCTATCGAGAACGACGAGAACATCTCCATCCCGTCATAAATATACATTGAACCCTACATATGCCTACACATGTGTTCTGAACTGCCTCGCCGTCAAATAGCCCTTACATCGATGCCTTATCATGAACCGCCTTTGTCCATCGACGGTCTCAGGCTTGCGTCTCAGCGCATGGCACTTCCCGTCTGGTGAACTTCGTGATCAGAGGGGTTCGGATCGTAACTTTCGGGAGTGGCACGAGTGCACATCTTACCCTGGCCCCCGTATCACCCAGAGCTTGACCTACAGAATATAACCAACAATTCGGCGCGACTCAGTATTGGTCTTGAGGTCGTACCGCATAGGGGATGTCTTCGTTGTTTCTCTCCCCTTGATCATGGTGTTACCAAAAATCGTTCGCGTCATCAATACCGTGAATCGATATCCGCAAGTCGAAAATCGTCTGCTTTTGGAAAACCAATGGAATCCGGACCTTTCTTTATGCTCTTTCCTCTGCGGCACACCAACAAGGTTTCGTCCCCAAAAGGATGACTACGCGTGGAGTATAGAACTAACATCATTGGTTCCATTCAATATCATTCAAGATGAAAAAGCATACAACCGTGGTGATCAACGATATACCTGCCCGTACGTGGTGAGGAGAAGGTACAAGGAATATCTGCCACACATCGTCTCTGGAGAGCAAAATGGAGGGGGGGAACATCGCGTATCCCAGCGTGCTCAATTCACTGGTCGACCCCAAGTCTCCTCCCATCCCATCGTATCTACTTCCCCCCTTCTGCTGCTTTCTTTTTCTCCTCCTCTGCTTTGATCTTCTTCTGCTCTTTCCTCTTTCGTTTCTCTTCTTCCGACAATGTAAACCCTGCGGAATTGACCGAGGGTGCCGGTGGCCCTTTGGGAATGAATCCACCTCTGAGATGGTGTCAGCAGGGGTGAGGATTGAAGCACTATCAGCCAACTCACACGTCGCCCCATTCTTCGCTGTCAACCCTAAATATATACGTTGAGTATTGTCTGAACACGATGGTCGAATTCAGGGAGAGACTTACGACGTCACTGAGCTCGTCTCGTCCATGATCTCTGCGGCAGCATGACTATTGGATCTTCCTGTAAGGGTTATGTGAGCGACAAATGCGTTAACACCACTTAGTAGAATGCAACGTACCAGAAGCTACATCAAGAGTTTTCTCGACTTGGGAGACGGTATTGGCACCCTTCGTCACGTCTTCGAGAATGGTGTTCGTATCCATAATTGAATGTATGAGTGTGTGAACTTGAATCGGATGAGATGAAGGGATATATTCCCAGTTGAGTCGAGAGTAAGGTATGAGTCCAGCAGGAAGGCAGCCTTCTTTATATAATGACTCTTCGTTGCTATGCTCTCGTGAAACCGGAAACTTGCATTCGATTTCCAGTGCACGAATATTCGACAAACAACCACAGTATCCTAATTCCGATGAACACCGCACTCGTGAAGTCTCGTAGCTGACAAAGGGCATAGCAATGCTTGATATGACTCGGCCAATGCACATAAGGGACCCAGAGTCAATTTTCAGCTCGGATGAATGAAATTGTAAGGCTGAGAAGTTTGCGGGACTGTTGTCCGAGAGTTTGTCATGTTTAGACGCGTGGGTACGGAAAATTGTTCACAATCCCGACAGTAGTCGGAAACACTGGTCTGTAGCAGATCACACAACAAAGACAAACCTAAGGAATCTTCGTTGCGCGATGACTGTAAGAGTCCAAAGGGTGAAAAAAATTTGTC
Organism: Meripilus lineatus; assembly: GCA_027627245.1. Taxonomy (NCBI): domain Eukaryota; kingdom Fungi; phylum Basidiomycota; class Agaricomycetes; order Polyporales; family Meripilaceae; genus Meripilus; species Meripilus lineatus. Next base: position 38,666 of record JANAWD010000071.1, on the reverse strand, counting down.
TGGCCCTTCAACTACGTCGACTACCAAATAAGGAAAGTACCGTAATGGTGAATGTGGTGTAACCCTAAGTCGGGGTTACACTGATCGGGCTTCCATCTTCTTTAAAAGGAGAGCGCGACTTTCCCTGCTGGCCACAGCCTTGCGGTGCCATGAGTCGACACTCGGAAATCGATATGTTCATAAAATCTCACCGTGCTGACATCCCGAAGTCACATTGATACTAGGACGAATGTTCCAACAAGAAGGTCTGATTTTTAATCACCGTCCGATCCTGAGGGCTCGAAGCCTTGAAGGTCCCTCGTGTCACTGACATTACTAGGGTGTGCGCTATTGGGTACATAAAAGGATTCAGTGCACGGATGAGATTCCCTTTCGCCCTCACTTTCCAATCAGGTATTCTCTGTAGTACTCAAGATGATCTCCCAACCGTCTATCACCGAGCTAGGTTCGTTTCCCCGTCCTCGTCTTTGTTCAAGATTTATATTCATCGTTCCGCAGCTCCTCAAGGCTGTTCATACAATCCCGACAAGCCAAATATTTTATTTTTCCCAATGACGCCTGTGCAAAATCCCCGATACAGCTCTGCCGTGATGTAAGTGCCTCGTGGGCTCCCTTAATCGCTGGCTGATCTTCGGGCTGAGCAGTGTCAACCCAACTTATATTCACGTCCCTCCGGGTTGTAATGTCACCGCCGCCGGGTAAGTGAACGAAAGAACCTGTTGGACATCGCGCTGATATCTTGCCAAAGGGTAGAATTGCCTGTCGACTGGGTCCGTTTCACCCATCCCGAGGGGGCAGTCTACTTCGTGAACACGACCCTGCACATTGTGACTGACGTCCAGATGCAAGATGCTGCTGTACAGGCTCACATGTTGGAGGTGATCGATCAATTCCAAGGCTGGTTGACGGGGCTCAAGATTTCTCTCCCGGTTTATCATGAAGTCTACCTGCTGCCTGATGGAATCGGTAGCGATAAGTGCAAATACTATTTTGTGGACCATGGCGCTCGAGCCCAATTCTGGGTTGAAAGCGTGGAGTCTTGCGGGTTGGGGCTCCCTCCTGCAGTTTCGCTCGAACATCTGAGTAAGGAAATCCAACTGAGTAGATCTCGCCAATATGCCTGATACTTGTGGTTAGGATGTGTCTTCCATGAATACTACTGGACCCACATGGAATTCTTCCCGCATCAAGTCGTTCCAGTCGAACTTCGACTCGATTTATTGGGGGTCCTGAGACACGCTCGCGGCGGTAGGGTAGATCATCTATTGAGACTCGAACTGCACTTATTCAGCGGGTTATAGATCAGATGACGTCCGACTACTCGACATTCCCTTTCGATGCCGAACAATGCGCAAAATTCATCAACTTACTTGATATCAGTCGTACGCATCTCTACCGGCCCACTCCACCATAATGGTCCTCTAATGAGCCACCAGCTGCTGCCTCTGAGAACAGTTACTTGACGTGTGTCATAGGTTCGCACAATTTTCGAAATCGTCATTCATCGCACTGTCGCTCAATGCTCCTTAGGTCGAATTTGGGCCCTTACCTGTACGTTGAGGACCGTCTATTGGGGGATCCTGATTAAGCTCATATACGCTATCAGTCCGTCATAGATTCGATCACTTCTATGGTCAATCGTGCGCACGGCTGGGTCGGGACCAAAAGCGACTTGAGCAATCACCTGAACATCGGACATGTGTTATGAAAGCCGCATCATGGGTGTTATTCAACTTCCCACTGGTTCTGAAGGCCGAGTTTGACACACTCCCAACCGATAATCTTCTTTATGTTATCCATTGGAGGAAGTTCATATCATCCTTGAGAGCGCAATGGCAAGATTCCTTGAAAATTGTATGTTTCTTTTCTCTCATTTCTGAGACAAATTATAACGTTTTCTCTTTCAGTCTATTGGGCTGTTGATGTTAGTATCCGATGGTTTGCTTTGTTGAATCTGAATCCAACTTGAAAGCTCTTTTAGCGCAAATACAGGGCTGCTTGAGCTATCTAATGGCTATCATTCAACCTGTGCTGCGATAACTTCATCTATCCTTTGTATTGTAGGGATCCTTGGATCTTTGGTCTGTCTTCACAGGTACTGTGATGCTCTTGAGCAATCTGCGCCCTCTGCGGTAAGTTTGACATTCAAGTTGTGTATCATTCTGATTCCTCTACTCAGGCTCTCCATCTGTACTCTATCCAACATCCCACTCTTGGGTTTGAGCCTATTGCCGCTTATTACAGTATCCCAAAAGCAATGACCATTTGGTCATTAGTATTCATGGCTGGTGCAATATCTGGAATTATGGTAGAGACTGTGGGGATACAGGGATTTCTTGTACCAATGCTTTTTTTGGGGTGTCTTCTGATTTATGTTCTTGGGAAACTCTTTTTAAAGATGTTCCGAAGGATGTTCAGATTCAGTTGTCAATGTGTCACCCACAAAAGAGTTGGTACATATTCAGTTTGAGGTGCCACTTTCCTGGAATGCCTGTTCTTCGTCGCTATGTCTGTGAGTTTTTCGCTAATGCTCATTTCAACTTATACTAAGCTGCTCAAAGGACAGCCTAATCTCCACCGGGTGATAAGATGACAAGGTTCCACTTGCCCTGGTATGAAGAATCAGACTCATGTTATGACCTCTAGAGGTTCTTGACTCTGCGTATTTATAACGATCATGTCGGTAGCTAGACATTATACAGATATCATGATTTCGAGTTTATAGTTCTATTGTCAGCCAGTTGAGAATACAAGAGATTACACCATTTTCACAACCTTGCTCCCATCAACCAACCCCGCAAGGCTCTTGGCATCAAGCTTCCCATCTGCTCCTCTGCGAGCGAGCAACTCATCCCACCAACCAAAGAGGAAATCACGTGCGATAAGTTTGAACCAAGGAGTGAATGAATTGCCTACGGAAAACCATGAGATTGGTCACAAGCTGTAAGCACAACATACCGGAATTCTCAAACATCGCTTGCAGCTCGGCCTTGTCTACATATTTGTGGTCACGGATCTCATTGAGGTTTGGTTCAACCGTGACATCCGCTGTAAGGAACAAGATGTAATCAACTGTACCGGGTATGTGTCAGAGAAGGTGTTTGCGAAACTGTGAGGTAATTCAAGTCACCTTCATGTTCACCCCATACACCATCAGACGGTGCGAGGTAATGAATGCGAGTAAGATATTGGAAGTTATCAACGGGGGTCTGCGATGGCGGGATACCGAGTTCGTGCTCTAACTTGCGAGAGGCAGCAACCCGAACACCGAGTTGGTCCTTCTCGACCTTCTCTTGCTCGAAGTCGTCCAATGGATGAGAGCAGCAAGTGTTCGTCCACATATCAGGGAACGTAATCTTCTCGGTGGCCCTCTGTTGGAGCAACAACTTCCCATCGGTGGGTCTGAAGACGAAGGCAGAGAATGCGCGATGCAGGAGACCCTTGTCAATGTTTGTCATCAAGTGACCTATAGAATATCGGGTTTCAACGTGTAACAAGCTGGGGATTCGTCAATAGTGCTCACAAGTTTTCTTATCTGCTGCTCCTAACGCGCGGTCCTCCTCATCAACCAGGATGCACCTCTCGTCCATGAGCTTTGCTTGTTCAGAATCATACTTTGACAGGTCGATGGACTCGAGAATGGCTTTAGAAGCGAGTACAGCCGGTGAAGACATCTTGCGAACTTGGGTAGTGATGGGGGTTCTGAACAAAGAAAACGCAAGTCGGAGGCTCATAAATCACCGCTGTTCACTCAACCGCCCGACGCTGGATGGTCTGACCCGATAGAATATCTTTTGTTGGACGACTGAGAATAAGAGATCGGGCGCTTCCGATGGCGGGTGACTGAGATCGAACCCAGATTACCGTTTATTAATCGCAATCCGCGCTGTGATTGGTCGAGTGAACCTCTCATCAGGCCTGACTTCCGGTCAATGGTGTCGCTTCCAACGGACGAATATTAGACCGGAGGATGTAGGTCAATACAATACTATGACAGTCATTGCGAACGCAGAGGACAATCGACACAACGCCGATGACGCTATCGATATCTACGGACGGAGTAAATGCTATATCGGATGCAACATACTGACAGCTTGGGAACCCCAACCAACGAATTGATATCGCCCAGGCAAGTTCACTTTACCATGACGTGAATGGTACCATATGCATCATCCTGCCTTACATGAAAGAGCTCCTTCGTTGCCAGAACTAAATTAGAATGGTCACCGTCAATATATTGACGCCCCAAAGAAAGAGTGGCCCTCAGAGACTCACCAAGGCAGTGATAAAATGCTGCAGATGCAACGTGAGGTGTACTTGTCTCTGGAGGAACCAGGTTATCGAAGGTGAGAGAATCCGTTGGGGCGGAGAAGGTCTTTAGTTGAATTTTGGCATATCTGTAGTGAGCGGTGTCAGTAGGAGTCTATCACGTATTCCAAATCACGCAACTCGTAGAAGTTTTGGGAATGACGTTCCAGTGCAACGACACTAAGATCCGATTGCTGTGTTTCCTGGTCATGGTTTTGAGGCCCATCTTCTGGAACTAGAATGGAGGAACCCTAGTGACATATACTATACGCCAAGATATTGGTAATGCCTACCCTCAAATTCGAAAGGCTCGACGCTCATTCTTCCATGCCTGAATTCGAGGCCAGGCGATACCCCAATATTACGGGCTGAACTTCTCCTACCCCCCAAGGAGCTCCCTCCAGCGCCACGATGACTCGCACTCCCAGGAAAGAAGTCGAATGCTGCGCCACCGCCAGGTGAACTGATGCCTGCATGATCCCAAGGAAATAACGAGCTCCGCTGAGTATCGGAGGGATGAACCTGCAAAGGTTCGAAATTGAATTGACTCCCGAGGATAGAGGCGGGACGTGACGCCCTGCGACCTTGTCCCGGTTCCTAGGAATAAAGTTCAATAGAAGATTTCCAATTTGACGGAACAACCTCTGACCTCGGAAGATCGCAGGACGGAAAGTGGTCCAGCGTGCACGTCGCTTTGCGCGCTTGCTGAACATGAATAAGTTCAGCATGTACAAACACACGATATTCGTGATTATCGAACTTACGCAGCACGAAGTCGTCTACCCCCGGTACTATCTCATGAGCGTTTACTTCGAAGGGGTCAAAACCACCTTCAACGGTAGGGTCAAGTACAACACCCTCATGGTAAACTTCATGGTTTCTCCTCGACCTGTCCGGTGTGTCGGGGTCCCCTTCGACTCTTCGACGCTTTTTGGGAGGCTGCCCTATATGGAGAGGTGTTTAAAATCAGAACCTGTCTCATTTCCGCTCATTCAAGCCACCGAGCTGTACCATCACTCTCAATATGTAGTTGACCACTGTGAGCTTCGACTTGCAGCCTGAAGTTTTCCAGCCAAAAGTCAATCAGAACGGGCGCATGCACTTACAAATGCAACTGTCAATTAGAAAATAGTCGAGATGACATAAGACTCACGACCCCGAGGTACACCTTTGACCATCTCGTCCAGCATTCTCTCAGACTCTTTGTCTGCCTTCTTCTGTGCGATCTCACGTCGAATGGTTGCTTGCTCTTCCATGTAGAACGTGCGTGCTCGCTGAACATGATCATGAAGCCACGACTTAGCACTCTGGCCATTATCAACTTACCTGTAGCTCTTCATTAGTCAATTCCGTCCTTGAATCTAGAAGTAGGCGGACACGCTTCGTTTTGCGCTGCGCCATTTCGGCTTCTTGCTCTGGAGTTTCTGAAGCCGGAGCGACAGGAGATAAAGGCACAATAATAGGATCGCGGCCCCATCCTTCACCTGAACGTGTCCCATAGTCTTTAAACATCACTTCGCGCGGACCAGATCTACTCACCTTCGGTGGCGTCTGGCACTACCTTAAGATCGGAAGACTACAAGTCAGAACAGGAAGAGACAGGAGTTGTACTGAGAAAAGGAACCAACGTACCTCTGGGTCTTGGACAGGACCAATCTCCATGAGGACATCCACTGCCAGCTGGTTATCAAAGTCTAGGTCGAAAGCCAGGTCATCTTGCTCCCTCTCTCGGATCAACTCCGGTTCTCGAACGCCTTGCGTATTCCAGTGGTCTGACCCAACACTCCTATGTATCAAGGTATCAGAGGAAGTAAGGCGACATTGCAATAGTACATACCCCGCTGCTTGCGCGCTTGAAGGACCTCCCCATCCTTCTCCAAGTTCTTGAGCAAGCTCATCTCCGATGTCTATCCCGTCTAGAAAGTCGTCCCTCAAACCCAAGCCGGGAAGCGAAGAAGGAGGTCCAACTCCATCATAACCGCCACTAAAAGAACCGTCTAATGGGGCCGATAGAAAAAATTCGTGGTTCTCTTCCAACGTGTGCATCTCGGCTCTACCTCTTTCAACCACCGAGACAGATTGAATCCCTCTCTGCCTCTTCTTTGGTCGTTTCGTGGGGTTGTATTCTTCGTCCGAGGTGTCGTCTCCCGGGATCTCTGTGACACAATAAGCCACAAAGACCTCAAGACAAATGCGGCTGGTACATACCTTGGTGTTGGTTCACACGTTCGTCCCAGGTCTAAATAATGCTCACTGTTAATAGCCATCGTACATCACAGGCAAATACTCACAGCAAGTAAATGATCAAATTCTAAAGCAAAGGCAGCTGTGGGATCAGCAGGAATCGTAACGGCATCCATTCTTCAGCCTGGTGAGTCGAGATGTAGTGGTTTCGATAGACCATCAAACACTAACCTAACTGTCGGTTGGGCCATTTGTAGATCTGCTGTTTGGAGGTCTTGCACGGCTCGTTTCAAAGTATTGAAACATGACGTGACATCCGTCAACAAGATTTCTTGTTTCACTTTGGGGAAATTTCTAGCAACAGAATCCAGGTAAACGGGCGAAACGTACCTCGATATACGCTGGTAGAGAACGTGTCCCACCAAACGGTGAGTATCGGTGAGTGCCTGGTTCATCAATGGTGACATACCGTGCAACCCCAATCATGAGATTGCTAGACAAGCGCAACGCGAGAGGCTCTGGAGGATTGACGATGAGCCTGCAGAGTTGTGATATGTCTGCGGTGATAACTGAACGCTTGGGAAGCTTTTTGAAGGACGATTTGGGACCTAGGGTTGCTGCCAACCTATACCCTTTAATGAGTTTGTAACCAAGAAAGATCAACCACGATGAAAGGCGCACCATAGTAAACCAAATCCACTATCACGTCTTGCCAAGAGCTCCTCAGTAAAGAACATGGTGGGTAGGTGGGGAAAGAGAAAGAAAACGGGGAGATCATAGCCTTTGGTGTTGGTTATATGCGTCTTGGAGTCTTATTTGTGTGGGACTTGTCAACAAGTCAGTCGTATTTCAGTCCATGTCAACGCGTCAAACCCATGCTGCAGTTCTCCATAAGCGGTAATATTGGCAGGATGCGCATCACGTCCATCGGTCTTCGGTCGAATCAGTATCATTGGGAAGCTCAGAAGTAAGTTGATACGATGGAAATGAACGTATACACGTGAGCTTCTTACAAGCCCTCCCACCGACTTCCAGGCATTCCAACTAAACGCGCGAATAGCTCGTCTCGTCCTTTGACCCAAAGGAACCTTTCCTCTTGTTCCCCCGGGTCACCAGCAGGGCTAATCCATCGCAAACGAATTCCGTGGGTACTCGTCGTCTTCCTAACGCTAGTGATGTCCTTGAGTTCGATTGTAACCTTTGCGTTCAACGACCCCAATGGCGTGAAATATAGGGTAGACGTCGTCAGTGTTATGAGTCCAGGAGATTTGCGGTGGCATGGGAAGGCTGTATAACCGCACATTCAGTACCTCCCTCGAACGGCTCAATAGTAAGTCTTACATAGGGCTTCAACTTTGTCCCAAGATTTTCCGTTGATGGCCACCTTGGGAGAGGGGAGCGTCATCCATGCCCCAGGGTCTTTCCACTATTATAAAATAACGTCAAAGCCGCGAAGGGACTCGGAGAATCATTGACTCACTTGACCATCCTTGAGTGAGTTCTTCACCTCGCTCGCCCAGTATTTGGTCTTTGCCGCACTGTCGGATAACTTCTCCCAGTTGAGTGACTTGCCACTTTTCAAAGCTTTGGAAGTGAACGATTTGCTGCTCTCGTGATCAGAATCATCTGAGTCATATTGAGCTTTGTATTTTCTGCGCTTGGGTTTGATATCTAAACCTCGAGCGACACGCTGCGAAATAAGCTCCATGGCATATTCTGCGTCGGTTGGAGCCACTGAAGCCGCTGAGGATAGCCTAGACCAGAGAATTGAGACATTGAGTTATATGAACAAATATCAGACCTGCCTAGAGAGTTCCGCGAGTGGTATGACTGCAAGAACAGGCAGGACATGCCAGTAGATGACGCCAATAACCAGCCCTACGAGTTTGGCGAGATAGGCTGCCGGGAGAAGGGAGATAATAGCAAGACAAAACAGCAACTAGGGTTGCTCTGTAAGCGAACAAAACGTCGATATACGGTCACATAACTTACAATACCGAGACATAACGACGAGGAAGGACGCCGCCATAAAAATAAACTTTGGGAAAGTTATGATCAATAAGAAAGTATTAGGGAGGGTACTCACTTAATTGCGCGTTCGTGAAAATCTGCAATTTGGTCGCATATGAAGAGGGCAACCTTCAGCAGATCAGTATCCTCCGAAATCGGAGGTCCAGTTGCCAGACTTGCTGTGGAGTCCGATGGGGTGTCGAGGGGAACAGAAATAGTTTCTGATGACATATCCTGTGCCTTCATCTTCTGCAATACTTTACTCTTCTTTACCTTCTGGAAGTCTTTGACGATGCCCCACATTTCCCTGATACCAAGAGAAGGAGCAACAGCTAGTCGCATTGAGACCATTGCACTGAAACTTTTCGCCTCTTCGACATCTTTACGGTGACGCCGCAGGTCCGAAAGAGATGGATACGGTAGGATCTTGCGCCGAACCAAGGCATACAACGTTCGAATGAAGAAAGCGGTGAGGAGAAGACCTTGGTACCATAAAAACCAATACAACTGAGGGAGTTTTTATCATCAAAAAGCACTGTTCGGCGGACTTTGACTGACGTACTTACTAGGCAAAAGAACAAGCTAGAAGGGAAGTCGTTCCAAGTTGCCAGATGCCATAATCGGGACAATATGTAGAAGTAAGAAGGTTCCACAGCAAGGTAGAGCCGTTGTGCGGTGTGCCGTAGCCTCTTCAAAGTGAAAGCTGGAGGGGGAGGGGGGCGAGTTGGGAATCGGGCTAAGAGGAGCTGCTCGAAGTGTCAACAAGGAGACTAGAAAGCAACCCCGGGACAAACCAAAGCGATCCGTTCGGTGATATGTCCCCCACTCAAGGCGGAATTCTCCCCTTCTGAGAGTTGTGGTAGCTCTTCGTGAGTTTCTTGGTGTCTCAAAGCATGTTCTCCTCCAATTTCCTCGGAGATTGAGTGATCGGAAGAATAACCGCTTGGGGATTCGTTGCCCCCGCGAACATTTGCGACCTTGACCTCTTTCACCTGATTCATTTGCTGCAATCGGAAACGAAGATATTCAGTTCACGCTGAAAATAAAAAAAAAAAGTCTCCTACCGCAGCAAACAAAGTAAGAAAACGGTCAATTTCCTCGTCATCGTATAATTCACGGAGCTGAGTCTCCGAAAGCTCTTCCTCTACTATCGAGTCATCGTCAGATCCAAATTCGGGAACAAGACCGTCGTGCGTAGTGTCAGTGTTCAGAGGATCGAAATCATTGAGGTCCGTTACAGAACCCGGCATGGAGTGCGATACTTGAAGTGGGGTGGTTACAGTAGCCAAATTGCGAGAAGGATGCACTGGAACCTTCGTCCTGGACGGGGTAGAAAGCGGTTCTTGACTCTGAGCAATGTCGGCATTTTGCCTACTGGATAGAGCAGAAGATGGAACACGTCTAAGAGAGGGATGGACCGGGGGTGGCAGGAAATTACGAGATTGTTGAATGCCTGACGAACTTGAAGGCGAAGGTTGTTGCTCAGTGCGTTCTATCATGGGGGTCGTTGGCAAGAATGTTACACTACAAAGTCTGGCTTGATGGTGGCGGTATCACTGCATAATGGATGGGGTATTTGAGGGCAGCCAAAGCTGTGCCCTTGCTGGTAGTGATGGCTTTTGTGATCTCTGCCTCAAGATCTCACTCAGGCTGGCAGCGTGCGGCCGAGAGGCCTGAGAAACGATATGGGCGCCAAAATAGATCACCTGACCGCGAAACGACGCATGATGTCACGGACGCGTCGGTTGGTGTTTGTGACGGGCGGAATTCCAAGCTTCGGGTTATTCGCCACTTACCATCGCTCTAACGACAACGTTGGACTCTCCCTCAAGAATGGATATCAATAATCCCGAAGATGCTGGCGTTATCGAATGGTGTAACAGCATTCGGTTTGCTATGGCAAGGGATCCAGGAAGGGCCAATTTTGCCCAGCAAATACAGAAGCATGGTTTCGACTTTTTGGATGACTACTTGGCCAATGTCTTATCCCGCCCGAAGGAAGAGTATGTGGTTCTACTGACTTGCCGCTGTGGTGGACCCTGAATATCATTCCAGACCAATGTATGAGTTACTCAAGACACCTGGTCGACGGAAGGATGCACCCAAACGAACACGAGCTGCAACTGCTGCTGCTGCCAAAGCGCACCAGGTGACCACGGAATCAAAGGTAAATTAGTGCGCATACATTACCTCCACTTTGGCTCAAACAAGCGAACAGGATGGTCAGACACCCCTGAACAGTTTCCATCAAACGTTACTCGATGTGAAAGCTAATAAGTCTGAGGAAACGAAGCTACAAGGACCCAAGAAGTCTCCGTTGGACGAAGATCTCGTTGATTTACCCCCACGCACCAAACCAAACAAAGTGGTCACTATCGCTGAGAGCCCTGAGCGCCCTCCACAAGACATGATCGTCGAGGCTCCCTACCCCTCACCGGAAGCCCAAGTAGACGTTGTGGTCCAATTGCCACCGGACCTCACTGAGCAAGTGGAGGCAATTGACCTGGAAGGGGCCCCCATGGATCAACTCTGTCTTCCATCCACAGCAAGGAATTATCAATGATCGCAGAGGACGAGGAACCCAACGAACGAAGTCGCCAGTCCATTCAACCTCACGAACACGAGCCGATAGACATCGAAGAGACCGCGCCCTTCACCAAAGACGATGCGACCGGTCCCCATACTCTCAAGCCCAGCACTTCACAATTTGCAGTTCCGGCACCCTCGCCACTCCGCAAGTCTCTCCGACCAACTCACTCTGCTGGAAACCTGATTACACCTTCTACCGCCCAAACCCCTGGGCCCACATTGAATAGCAAGCGAACATCTTGGCTCATGAAAGCCAAGGAAACGAGAGCACTGGAGATGACCTCTACGGGCAAGAAATTGAGACCCCACAACGAAGCCACTAGCTTCCTATTTACTGCGCTGCCAACAACAGGGAAGAGGAAGAGTGGGGAGATGCTTGAGATTGGCGTAACTCCTCCGAGCAATGAAAATCTACTCGTCGACGAAGACGAAGAACGACATTCCAAGTTACCTCGGTTAACACCTACAAGAGATCTTCCTCAGTCCCCAGTTGATGATTTCGAAGAGGACGATATTAATGATGTCTCAATGGTGGATGATACACGTATGTTCCCCAAAGTTCCCTCTTCAATGAGCCACCCCACGACAGAAAGTCATGATCCTCCTCAAGCCCCTCCTTTATCAATGGAGGACTTCACTGTTCCTCTTGCCGGTTCGCAGGAGGAAGACGCTCTAGGTCGCTTGAAGCGTACTGTCGAAGGTGCTCGAGCTGCGAAGAGCATGGGCAAGTCGCTCGGAGGAGGCGCTGCTGCTGAGCTTGCAGAGGCGAGGGCCGCTGCGAAGGCTCGAGTAGCAGAACGGCACAAAGATGAGAATGTCGAGGTTGACTCTGAACCAGAATTGAATGCGGAGAATTCACCTCGCTCGAAGGTCCCAGAACCTCCCGCTCAGGATTCCTCCAGCGAGACTGATGACCGGCGACTCAGCTTGTCAGATCTTACGGGACCTCCTAAGTCTGGTTCAAATAGGTCGTCGTCAAAAGACGAACAGCCCAATATAGCCAACATCAGCGCATCGACCACACCTCCCTGTTCTCCCCCACCTCCCCGTAAATTACAGGAAGTTCCCCATCCCCCCGTTTTCACCAAACCTCCAGCTGTATTTTCGGCTCCGGTTGCAGGTCCTTCACAACCCAAGCCTCCTTCCTCCGCCGCTCCTCCATCACAGCATGACTTTTCATTCAAACTACCACGAGCGAACCCGTTTTCTCTTCCTACGGCTATGGCGTTGGGTGTTCCTCCCGCCATCCCTTCTTCTTCTAGTCATCAGCTATCAGCTCAGTCAAGCAAGGCCAGTATCCTATCGGAGGTCATCTTTGACAAAGACGATAGCATCCCGGCGTGGATGCCGACGACACAAGATACAGATTATTCCACGCAACCGATCCAGAATCCTTCGCAGACCCTGGATGATCTCGACGAGGACGATAGCTGGCATGTTGACGCGAAGCTCAAAGCGGACAATATGTGGACACCATTCGGGTTCGCTTCCAAGGACGATACAATGACGACGAGTACATTGCCTAGTCGTAGCACAAGCCAGAAGGGAGGGGACACGGGTCCTCTACACACCACGCAGAACGTTACAGAGGATCTGGCACGGGTTGTCGAAGAACTCAATGCGGACCAACCGCCCTCGGACTTCGACGGCGAGGGTAATGAAGCGCAATTGGAGATAGACGAAGCTGATCTAGATATGGAGGACATGTCCATCGATAATGACCTGGGTGATTTAGTAGCGGCCGGAAAACCAACGATTGCTTTGGTATCGGTGAGTTATGAATAATTTTCTGTCCTTTCTTTTCCCTTGCTGAACCCGAGTATCGAACGAACAGTCGAAGCCGGATACACAGCTCCGGAGCCAAAGCCAACTCTCCTTGGCCTCAACCTCCTCCTCTTCTCAGCATTCACAATTGGGTATCTTTGGTCACGCGTCCAAGCTCGTTAGCAGTGTGTTTGGCGGAGGCAAGAAAACCAAGGCTGAGCCTGTTAAGAGCATACAGCGTGCCGCGGCCATAGCCAAAAAGGTACACATATGATTATTATTATCTTCTATGACTTGCGCTGACAGTGATTCTTTGAAGCAACAAGAAGAGGCTGATAGGAAGGCAACACGGCTAAAGGAGATGGAGAACAGACGGCAACAGGCAATGCAACGGAAGGCCGACGAAGAGAAAGCTAGGGTCCTCGAAGCCGATAAGAAAGCGAAAGAGGAGGCGGAACGTCGCAAGAAAGAACGCGAGGACCAAACTGATAAACGTCCACTTAGAAGCACGATGAGAAAGGTGTGTCATCATATGTCTATGGGGGAATCACGAACTGACCACGGAATCAGACCGAAGACGATACGAGGACACGAAAGATCACTATCGAATCTGAGAAGAAGCCCGCCATCAAGAAGGTTCCTTCTACATCTCGTCTTGCGAAACCGCCAGGAATTCCAGCGACGAAACTCACCATTAAGTCCGCCATGAAGCCCGCAAAGCCCCCACAGACGCCAGGATCATCTAAGGAGCGTGCTACCGCGCCATCAAGTAGCCTCCGTCCTCCGAATACAAAGGGCAAAGCTGTCGCACTGGATGAGATGGATAAACAACCTGCTCAACTCATGCAATCCCAAATGATCCATCGAGCGAACGCGCATATACAGGCCACTCAGCCAAGGGAGCCTCCGGTAGCTAGCGAAAACATTGAGCTTCCAGATATCAATAGCGAGTACTCTGACTCTGGAGATGAAGACCATGGCCGAGATCGACCGCAATGGGCACAATCGCCAGAGCTCCGGCAGCAACTTCAGCAACAGAGCACGATGAATCCTGATCATGTTTTCGGACCAATCGTACCGCTTCAAATTGAAGATATGTTCAAAGCGCGCGGAACCCGTTTGAAAGCCCGGTCGAGTTCTGCTAACTGGAACAACGGAGACGCGGTCACAGCAGAGGAGGTGAAGAGGTACAACGAACAAATGGGATTTAAGTAGGAAGTCACATCATCATCCATACAAACGACTGGTCCATGGACTGATCCAATCCACTTTATCATGACTGGAATTCACGCGATACCTTTGCATACATTTCTCGCATGTCCATTGTCCACATCATGTGCATATTTTCCTCCCGCCCTTCAATGGTTATTCTTTGTACAGGTCAGAGGGCTGCTGACGGGGACTGTTGACAATACGTTCTGTGTCGTCCCCAATCTGTGCGCTAAGAACATCCATGAGCGATTAGGATTTCCGATTTGGCAAGAACCTCGTACCTGACAAGTGGGAGAACAGTAATAGATGCACTGCGAAGATACGTGAGCAGGTCGAATGTCGAGACAGGGATATTCATACGCGGCAACGTGAGCAAAACCGGAGACTTGACCGCGGGAGCAACGTGTTATAACACTTTCGAAGGTGTTATCAGATTTCAAGCTTTAATGCAGAGAGCACTGGAACGTACGTTGTAGTTTCCACAACACATCGCGTCCTCCCTCCCTCTCCTAAATTGCTTGGCTTGATGAAAGTCTCCCCTCATCTCGTAAACTTGACCGAGATTGTCACGAGTGCACGCAAGGTCAGCTCGAGGACCACGATTCTCTCGAACCGCAAGAGCGAGCCTGAGGTACCTTTCGGCATCGTCAAGTCTTCCCATTCGGATATAGACTTCTCCGAGAGAATTATAGGAGAGAGCGGTAGTAATATGGCTTGAACCAAAGGCACCTTCTTTCACGCGAATGGCTTCCAGATCCTTGTTTTCTGCACCCTCCAAGTCGCCTGCTCTTCTGAGTGCGAGGCCTTCATTGTTTAATTGCGCTCCTCGATTGAGAGCTCGCACTTGCTGTGCGCTGGGATTTGGGTGGACATTCAAGTTCATGACTGGGTTGATATGGATGAGAGCGGAAGAACAGGAGGATAGGTAGCTGAGAGACTGTACAATCGGAACCGTTCAGTGCGGCATCCCTCCTCTTGTTTTATAAGTATTCCGACGACATTGCTGGGACTTCGAAAAGTGGAAGGACGGGGGATCGAGATCAGACATTGTTTCGGATGCGACCTTTACGTCAATCCGCCGGGCAATGACGTCTATATCCTATCTCATTCGATCATCAAACGTGGCTTCCGATAAGTCCAGGTCGCGACTCCCGAGTCTCCTGAACCGTGTTGAATGGCCGAGGGAGGAGGTTGTATTCGAGATGTAGAGTTTGGATGCGGCTTCACCTGAGTTAATACTACCTATGCAAGTGGTGTACAGCAGTGAATGCTGGATTAGTCTTCGGACCCAGCTGTTTGAAAGCCCGACCGAGTTCTGCTAATTGGAATAATGGAAATAAGATCACACTGGCAGCAGAGGAGGTGCGAAACAATAACGAGCAGATCGAATTCAAGTAAAATAGGTACTTTCGGACAACTCGCAGCATCCACATATGACTGAACAATGGACTGTTTCAATTATCATCACCATTCATTCATACCTCGATCACATTGCCGTGATTGGGATTTTCGTACGACCCTTACCTACATTTGTCGCATATCCGACAAAGTCCTCACACCGGTATTTCCAGGCATGCGTATTCCATGGTCTGTTGTACGATCCTCGTACTCATTGAGACGGCTTGCAATACTTTTTGTGCCGCTTCCAATCTGCAAGCTGAAGTATATCATGATGAGCCATTGATGGGATATCGCGTTTGGCAAACAATTCATACCTGGCAGGCAGGAGAACAATAATAGATACACTGCAGAGATATGTGAGTAGATGGACTGTCGAGATAGAGGGACGCATACACCACAACGTGAGCAATTCTTGAGGCGTGAAAGAGGAAGCAATGTATGATAACACTTTAGAACGGCGACCTCAGTGAACAAGCATTTACGAAAAGACTCGGAGTACTTGAACTCACATTGTCGTTTCCGCAACACATTGCGTCCTCCCTTCCACGCCTATATTCCTTGGCCCGACGAAAATCTCCCCTCATCTCGTAGACCTTGCCCAGGTTGTCTCGAGTGCAGGCAAGATCAGCTGTAGGACCCGTGTTCTCTCGGGCTGCGAGAGCGAGTTTGAGGTACTTTTCCGCATCGTCAAGTCTCCCGGGCCCCATCTCGAGATAAACTTCTCCGAGGGAATTGTAGGAGAGAGCGGTGGTTATGTTGTCTGAACCAAATGCAGCCTCCTTCAAACGAATGGCCTCCAGATCCTTCTTTTCTGCACCAGCCAAATCACCTGCTCGTCTGAGTGCAAGGCCCTCATTGTTTAATTGTGATCCTTGCGTTACGGCAAGTACTTGTTCTAAACCAGGATTGGCATGGACGTTAATATTCATGGCGGAGCGAGAGTATGGCGGTGGATAGCTGAGAGACGAATGGTCGTGGTATCGGATAATGCTCCAGACTGTGGGAGTGTGGTTTGGCTCCCCAGCCTCCTTTTGTGTGGTGGCATTGTCGAAAGAGTGGCGGACAACAATGAGTTATCAAACTTCAGATCTGACATTTACGTCAGCACAAGGCCTACGGGCTGCAAGGTGGCTTTTCCAATCTAGGGTGGACGGAAAGCACATACTATTATTGCACGACAAGCAGACGTAAAGGTCTCTGAGGGTTGCAGCATTTATGGACAAGCATGAATAGACGAGTTACGTCAGTCATCATCCAATCGCTGTCAGCCATGGAAGTTCGTTGATAACCTCCATGAACACACCTTTGTATCTGCCGCAATCCTATTGGGACATCACAATGAAAACTAGTTGTCTATACCGGAAACATTCAGAGGGTTGATGAATCAAATCGTCCAACTAGATTGTGGTAGTACAAAGTGTAAAGAAAAAGTCTTACAATCAATAGAAGAAATCTAATTGATCCGAGGTATGATGTCATATGTTGTGACCCAACGCCAGGGTTTACTCACAAACGCAATCCAAAGCGAAACACTTCTGGGACCTGCTTTACGTGTGGTGGTTTATACCGATTCTTAAGGTGACGGCTGACAATACGCCTTATGCCGTTTCCAATCTGCGTGCTGGAAAATGCTCTGGTCAATCCTGTTAGATCGCTAGTTTGATGCACGACATACCTGGCAAGCCGAAGAACAATAATATATGCACTGGGGGAGCTATATCAGCAATCTGAATGTCGCGACAAAGTGACACTCGTACATGGCAACGACCGCAGATCTGAAGGCTCGAGAGAGGAAGCAAGGTTCCAATGCACTTTTGTGAAATGTTCAACTGACAAGCAGGATAAACCAGGCGAGGGTCGCAACTCACGTTGTAATTCCCGCAACACATCGCATCCTCGCTTCCACGCCGGTACTCCTTGGCCTTCTGGAGGTCTCCCCTCATCTCGTAAACTTGAGCGAGATTATCACGAGTGCCCGCGAGATCGTTTCGCATGCCAATCTTCTCTCGGACGGCAAGGGCGAGATTGAGGTACCTCTCTGCATCGTCAAGCCTTCCCATCCGAATGTAAACCTCTCCCAACGAATTGTAGGAGATAGCGGTGGTGATATGGCTTGAACCAAACGCAGCCTCTTTCACACGAATAGCTTCCAAATCTTTCGCCTCTGCTCCAGCTAGATCGCCTGCTCGTCTGAGCGCGAGGCCTTCTTGATTCAGTTGTCGCCCACGAGCCATGGATGACGCTTGGTGTGGACTAGGATTGATTGTAGTGTCGATATTCATAGCTAAAGACATGGGGAAGACTGGTAGTTGAGAATATTTCTGTGACAAACTGTAATGGTTGGGAGACCTAAGTCACTGTTATATAGAGCACTAGTCGATACCCGTGGCCAGTGCGTCCGCCCGAGACTTTGAATTCGACATGGAGGTCCAGACATCCTTCGGCAATCGTGGGAATACCTCAAGCACGAACCAATGAGAAGTCGTCTTTGTCTCTCGCGTTTCAGAGTCCTCCCTAGTCCTCCCTCTTTTAATATTTAGATTGTTCAAAGAGGGACTGACAATGAGTCGAAGGTCCAGTTTCGACATCTACGTCTACCATTGGACAATGACGTAGGTGGTACATTCCATCGAGCAGCCAAGTTCAGGTAGCGAATTCTCTCTCGCAATATGTGGACAGTTTCCTGAACAAGGAAGTGACCGCTGCCCTGGAAGGATGATAATCAAGATATAATTCAGATGGGATAGGTTTACATTTAACTTTGTGATACATTGTTTACACATCATAGGCTACCCTTGCTCCGACCCATGGGTACGGGTAGTTATGCTGGTAGAAATTCCGAACAGTCTTCCTCTCAGACAGACGGGGAATAGTTGCATAAGAGGCACCAAGCTGAAGCAGCATACAGTCAGCCTCCGGTTCGAATTATGAATGTCTAACGGCTACTCACCACAACCTGATGTTTGGTATCAAAGAAATCAGAGGAATAGCTGATTGCCCACGTCGTGAGCTTGTGAATAAGATTCGACGGTGGAAGGACTCACCCCGGGAAGATTGTCGTGCCCTCAAAACCTTCATGGGTATCAAGCAATGTCGATGACCATTCCCAAATACCTCCGTTCGACCCTCTGCCGCCATCACGCTCTCCTCCTGCTGTGGCACTAGTGTGGAATCATTAATGGAAAGTAGAAGCTCAGTATTCGAAGGACGACTTACGGAAGGGGATGCCAGTTACGGAAACCAGCATTGGCACCTTCCTCGTAACTTATTTGGAAGGTGTCAAGGAATAGCCGAAGCTCATGTTCGGTGGGGATACGTCCTCCCTTCGAGTTAGCGAATTTCACGAGGTCATCGAACGCGGTCAGACATGGCCAGTCTTTAGCGAACTTCATCGGTACACCTCCATAGAAAGTCCGGACCTTGATACATAACATGTCAAGGAATGGGGTAAGGATGGACAAGGGAAGTGTACGTACTTGGATCTCGTCGTCACACATCATCCAACTAGCTGGCATATCGACCTTCCCGTTGGAGGACTTCCAGAAATCGAGGAACTCGCCGTTTGTGATCGGCCTCCAATCAACTTTGAACTTTCCTACATGGACAACACGCGGCGGGCTTTCGTTGTCCCACCCAAACTCATGATCGAGGACATCTGTCTCAAGGTGCGGAAGCAAGTCATCCGACTCGGTATCGTTATGCCCGACAGTGAGATCGCATGGACCTAAAGTGACAGTTGAGGTAACGGGCGCGGGGATGTTATCCCATTGGGCGGACAATGCCTCCCATGGCGGGACGGAGAACCCAGGCGGCGGCAACGTTCCTGCAGCAGCACGCTGAATCAAGATATACAGGATAGTCTGAAGATACGAACATCAGAAGAGCGATGGTGAGTAGATATGTCTACATACCTCCACGTGCCAGCCTTCGTGTTCGAGCATCATCATCATAGTCCTGGCCAACCTTCTTGTAAGCTTTCGTTGACCCGATTTCAACTCTCCCAAGACCCGCAAGACAAGGTCGCGAATACGGTCACGGTAGGACAGGACTTGTGCCAATGTTGGCCAGTCCTCATCCTTTTCTGGGACCTCAGAGTGGTTATGGCAGTGAGTAGGGTCATCGACGTGAGGGTCAATCCCGCGCTCGAAGATCTTCGCGAAAGAGCGAGGTTCGGGGAGTGGCTCCCGGATAGCATTGGTGAGCAGAATGGCGTTGAAAGTGGGTAGATGTCCGATGTAGAAAAGGGGTTTGTGGCGCAATTCGATTGGTTTCTGGTGTAGCATATTCATCGGTATCATCCCAAGAGTAACAATATCCCATGCGGCCCATAGATCATGGAATTCGGACGTAGTGGGTAGCGAGTATGGGTTGGCTCTTCCAGATGAGGTCGGGATCTGGGACAGCAATGGGAATGTGAAGGAAGGGCGCTCCAAGACGTGGGCGGTCAAAGAGGTTGTCTGGGAAGCAAGCGATATAATGGAGCGAAGAGAGGAATTGGTGAGGACGGCGGGTGATGGAGCCGCATCGGACTAAAGAGATAATTAAGTCAATCAACTGGGTGAAGACCCCAGATAGACACCTACCATTGCTGCGTTTCCGATGAGTTTCAAGAGTTCTGAAGTCGGGTTGGTGCCCTCCGCGATGGCTGGTGCGCTACCGCCAGTCCACCAGTACGTAACGTTGGTGCCTTGGACTGCAGCGCACTCCCACTGAGACTCGTCAAAAGTGGTTTCACTCCCAACAGTAGCTGCCGCTTTAGACAGGATGTCGGACTCAAAGCCACGACCTGTGAAAACTAGGAGCTTGTCGTCGCTACCAGCGCGAAGGGGAACAAGCTTCAAAGTCTTCTGGTCAGCGGGATGATAGAGGATGAAATAACGCGCAGAGGGATCACTGGGAGTGGAGGGGGCTGTTGAAGTCGTAAGGGGCGATGGGGATCGAGAAGATGGGGCTGTAGAAGGCATAGTCGCAGCTGGAAAAGTCTGATTTTCACTGTAGGGAGCTAAATGGTTCGTGTAGGCACACTGAAGAATGTTTCAACCAACTGCTGGGTTTATATAGAAAAACGGAATATGCGAATATGTACATTTGGAGGGGATGGGGATAAGATCCGAAACAAAAGTGTACCCCAAAACAAGGGGGTGGTGTCAAACAGACACTTGCGGATGTAATGAGACGTCGTCCAGGATCTAGCCACGGTGGTGCGAATCTATTCTGCGCCCCAGCCTGAAAGAAATCGTCCAACCAGAACGAGAGGATGCGAGATATGCGACGAGAAGACAAGTAAGATTGATCCAAGCAAGGGCGCAGGCCAATCGCAGCGACGACAAAAGGAAAATCAGAGTATCCGCGCTATCGGAAATTCGGAATTCATGGGGAGGGGCGATACGAAAGCGGCAGGAACGGGGGGGATGAAGACGTGGAGAGGTGACTATTACGCATAGAAGTGAGATATCGGCGTAACGGTGTTTCACTGATTAGCCAGAGATAATATGAGACGGTCACTTGTTCCCAGCGGAATACCCACACTGCCAACACGGTCAGATGGTAAAAGCAAGGTGGGCATTGGTTTAACGTTTCGAGTGCCGTTCCCGGTGAGATCGATAGCGCCAAGGGTGCATAGACGGTCCGGATGACCGCGACGACGGTGTCGCAGAGGGACAGACAGGCCGGCAAAAGGAAGTCACGGGACTTGTATAGGTAATACAAGCCTTGCGAGTCGACTTGAAGACAACCAACGGTAAAGCCTGAGGACGAGTAGATGCACAGTAAGAGGACCGAGCACAGATCAAGACCTCCAGCTACATTTGGGTATATCGGGAGGAGTCAAGGCCAACTGAGCCCATTGAGCATGGCGAAGTGAGTAGAGAACAGCGTTTGAGATGCTGATTTTAGGGTTTGGACAGAGAGCAGGAGAGACGAGAGATCGAGAAAGGTGATGGTGGTGGTAGAGAAAAGAGAGATACTTGTAGGAAATAGAAAACTGCTGGTCTTCGTAATTGGGTTCGGTTTCCGACGTATTGCGTGCTATTGCGCGATTTGCTCACGTGCATTGTCCTGGGATGATCACGTGGTGGCTGCCTTGTATTTGGGGCTGTTGACGGTTTTTGCGGAGGGACGCTCGACTGAGGAGACTGTGCGCGGACAATACACCAAACTCATTCCGCATCCACCATCCCTATCCTCAGTCCTGTATCTACAATATCTGCTGTCCGTTCTTTCCATTTCTTAGCCATATACCATGGCTTCATCGTCGTCATCCTCACCCGAAATCACCGCTCCCAACCCAAGACATCGGCCAGAACTTCAATCAGTAAATGCTAGGTTGCTTGAAGTGCTCGAAGATCTTTCAAGGTACGCCGACATCTCTACAAGTCCTTTCGGTGCACACGTTAACGCTACACCTTTCTCATCAGCCGTTTCATTCTCAACTTGCCCGATGAGGAACTGGCTTCCCTGGAAAGAGTATGTTTTCAAGTAGAACAAGCGTCAGTAATCCCTCGGAAATCCCTCCTACCTATCCAACCCATATATTCTCTGTCTCTAGACACTGGTACTATGAAGATTTCATCAGAGAGCAAGACCCGAGCTTTCCAACAATGACCCTCAAGAAATTTTCAAATACCCTTTTCCATCACTGTCCCCTTCTCAGTCACTGGGGGGACGACCACGAACAGACCTTCCAAAACTTCCTTTCATACAAGACCCGTGTTCCAGTCTGCGGCGCAATCATGCTCAACTCAAGGTGGGACAAGGTGTGTCTCCTACTCACCCTATTGAGCGGTTACCTTGCTTACGTCATTTGCATCGATCCCTCTAGTGCCTTCTTGTGAAAGGGTGGAAGGCAACCTCAGCTTGGAGTTTTCCCAAGGGTAAAATCAACGAGCAAGAACCCCGCCATGCTTGCGCCGTCCGTGAGGTAAATACTGCAGTTCATTACAAACAACCTCCGTACCAATTTATTCGTAGGTCCTGGAAGAGACGGGGTATGACTTAGAGGGGCAAGTAAACCCCAATGATGTTGTCGAGTTATCTATCAAGGAGCAATCAATATCCCTATTTATCGTCCCTAATGTCCCCGAAGATTATCCATTTGAAACACGTACCCGCAAGGAGATCAGCGTGAGCAAGGATTACCCTTTCCCCTTGTCTATTCAGCTCACAATCACCGTCAGCGAATCGCATGGTTCAGACTGACTGATCTTCCTACATGGAGAAGAAACAGAGTCGTCCCCGGAAAGTTTTACCTTATTACACCGTTCATAATGTGAGTCAATGCCGTTGTCTGTATACATCCTCTCTTATGATTTTCAGGCATCTCAAAGCATTTATCCGCGATCGGAAGTCGAGGGGTCAGAACGCGTGGCAACCTCCAAGTTTACAAGAGGAGCCACAAGCTGCTTCGAGTGACGAAGACGGAAATGACAATACGCGGAGTACCACATCTCACGACGCCAACACGCAAGAATCAAGCTCTCAGTCATCATCTGCAGATAATGGGGAGCCACAAACACCTTCTCCACAGTATAGTGAACCCCTTGTAAATTGCGGGGCAAACGACCGTATCATTACGCACGAAACAGAAGCTCAGACGCAAATGCTTGAAATGAGCTGTGGAGACCCTCATCTCGCGCGGCTTCTGAACGGCCTGTCTATCTCAGCCAGTGGTATGCCCCTTACGAATGGAAATGGTACGGATCCCAAGGCCATTGTGACTTCCCCGGATGGTCTCACGGTTCTGACGTCATCAACGAGAGGACCTCAGCTCAACGGCGCACAGGTAGCAAATGCGACTGCCAATGGTGTCAAGCACTCGTCTCCTTCCAGGAATCCTTTGACCACTCCCCCTTCTTGCCTTGTCTCTTCGCGCTCCTCCAGTGTCAAGCCGAATCAGTCGCAGGCCTTCATTTCCCATTCACCCTCTCCTATAGTGCCAGCTTCGATTGTCCGGAACTCGCATGATCCACACTTGACATTATCCCCTTCTCATGATCCAGATGCTGCCCTTTCCCATTCCCCGGTTTCTTCTCGTGCTCCTACCGACCGTCGAGGTGCTGCACCGTCCGCGGACATCTCACCTTACCTCTCGAGAGCAGGTGTTGCTCCAATGATTCCCAAACAAATCAAGTACCTTGCCATGCTGGAGAATGTTGCAAAAGAATCGGAGCGGGTGGCAACTCCTACCCTTGAACGCCAAATGGCGCCGACACATCTTCGCGATCACCCTCCGCCTTCATCGTCCGTTCCGCCGTATATGATGGGATATCCGCCAGATCCTCCGGTCCTCTACTCGTCGCGAGGCGGACGAGCCCCTTTTCACGCTGGGATGCCTCCTCTACCTCCACATGCTAACCAGCATAATCCACCTCTTGGGCAACAGCATTATGACCCGTTTACTGTGAGACCCAGAACCAGTAACACTTTCCATCCTATCCCTTATCCATCCCATCTTCCTCGCGTCAGTATGAACGAGGACCAACTCCGTCTCATGATGTGCGGTCACACTGGGCCACGCCCAGCCCCTCCACAGAACTACGCAGGATTACAACGTCCTGCTCCGCCAAACTTACCTCCACCAAGTATGCGGCCGTTCCCTGTACCCCCTCACGGAGGAAACTTGCAGGGTCCTCTCCACGTTATCCCTCCTCATTTCATCCCCCCTTATCAGCGTCAGGACCCTGGTCCCCTCTCTGCCCCCGCTTCCTCACCCACATTCAACTTAATCCCACGCACTAATGCATCTAAGAATGCCCAACTATTGTCGATCCTTAACACGCCCAACGTCTCAAACGTCTTACCCCCTATGCGCCCTGCTTTGGGTTGAAGCCGGGGCTAGATGTTATCTTTATCATACTTTTTTTCTGTTCCTATGGGCAAGAGAATCAATTGTAGCATCAGTCAATCTGGTACCCATTATTATTGGTTTTAGTGTCCATGTCATTTCTTGTTCCTGTCTTGTGTACAAATTTCTTCTGCTTTTACTCTCCTCTCTTTGTCATTCCAAGTCATGTCATCGTTCTTGGAAGCAACAGTGCTATGACCTCCTTGACCTTCTCTTTGTCCGATATTCTTCCCTCTTTTTTCCTGATATTCCCTCGTGCAATGATTCTTGACGGTTATGTTTTCGTCGATGGTATATTCTCAACACACCATTCCCGCCGTCGTTTCCTGTCTGTTCCATTTTCTCCCCACTCTTACTGTTACTTGTAGGCATAAGCATCGTTCCCTTTCCTTTTCTTCTCCTGTCTCTCGCTTTCACCCGATCTCACACACGTTCAGCTGTGTTAGTTTTGTAGCTTAATTCCCCACCCGCTCCTTCCCCTTGTCACTTGTCGTACAACCTGATCACCCCATGTTGCTGCATGCAAATTTACCCCGTAGTTCGTGAACAAGAAAAACTTAAAATGTAGAATGTAGAACGTGCAAGAATCCTTGCGTAACTCGCGAAGCTGGTGGTGCATGGAGACGGAGTGACACAATCCTATTTGAGGGTGATAGTCGGGTCGTTAAGTGTACATGTCCAAACGAGAAGAGGCGGCGATTTAGTATTTTCGGCAGTTCAGAGAAGCATCCCAATCCTCTGACCCGACGCCCTTCGCAACGAGGAATAAGTCAGCGGGGTCATATTTCTTCTTGATACTCTTTAGCTTCTCGTAATGCGAACCGAAGAAGGTGAACTCAGGGTTGGGTTCAAATAGCGAAGCCTGTAGTCATGATGCCGCGTCGATCAGCATATATGGACCATATGGGTAGGAGGGCAACCTGACCTCATTGAAGTACGCCCCAGAATCGGGGGCGATAGTGTGAAGTTGAGCGATTCCGACCTTGATGACTTCCTCGGCTTGTCGGATCTGAGAGGCGTTCGCGCCTTCTTGCCAGCCGTTACCGAATACAGCGTGCACTAATGTTTTCCTCCAGGTTGGGTTAAGGCCTGTTGAGGAAGGATCGCGCAAGTTAACGACGCCTCCACCGACGAGACTATATCCGCATCAGGGTAATACGTCAACGACTGGACCAACCGTATGGTGTGGAGTCCTCACCCATAACCGGCCCCTGGTAATGGCAGCAGTGTTTGAGCAACCTTCTTGTAATCCTTCTCGATAACTTCCCGGGAGAACAATCTTGATCCCGTCTCGCCACTAAATCCAACTTGTCCCAACCCGGTGTTCTGGAAAAATGTTGATTGCCAAGTAAAGAAAGAATCGAATGTTGTGACGTCGCTTGTAACGATCTCTAGTCTTCCACCATCCTCGACCGAAGAGTTGGCGGCGAGCGATTGGGCGAATGAGAAGAAGGGCGCTAGACTGTCGTTTGCTTGCGTTGGAGAAATTGTCGGGGAAATAAGATAGAGTTGGAGGGCAAGCGATGTTCCTACAGCGCCTGGTGAAATTCCAGCGAAGCCACCCCAGCCAGCATCGGAGAGAGATGGAGAGACACGAATGAATTCCGTGAATAGTTTCTCCACTACGGGTGAGGGGGACGCATCTATGCTATTGATGATGGTAGCAAAGGATGTAGCAATGATGGGGACAGAAGGCCGCGTTTTGTACGTGACCGAAGTAACGATTCCATATGTTCCTCCACCTCCACCTCGAAGTGCCCAGAAGATGTCTGAGTTCCGGTAAGAGTTAGCAGTTATGTGGTCCCCTTTAGCAGTCACCACTGCAAATTGGAGTACATTGTCGACCCCTGTGGCAGATCTCTTGAGGCTTGCGTTGAAGATCAAAAGATGGATCATACCTAGTCCATATGAAGGGGATAGAGGATTATGGCCACCACCTTGGACCCAACCTCCCACCGCTCCAACAGATCCACCTACCGAAAGGCCACCAACAATAGTGACATTTCGAGAATGAGCCGCATCATAAGCGTCGTGCCATTGTACGCCAGCACCAAGATTCAAAGCTGTGGGTATTTACTTAGCAATACATCCATATGGAAACAAGTGACTCCCTACCATTTTCATAAACCTCAAAAGCAGGCCCTCCATCTGGGGTAAACGTATCAAAGAAGGTGATATGTTTCATGTGGTGCGTCCACACCAGGAATGCTCCACGCGCAGCACTTCGCCCTAATAAATCGTGACTGTTGGGACGGTGGGACGGTCAAAGATCTGACAGACATGGGAAATCTGTGACATTACCCCGTATTCTTTACAACCAACCGGAGATTATGAGAGGCTGCGAATTTAACAGCTGCCTGAATGTCCTCGGGAGAGCGTGCATCGACGCCAATAACGGGAACGCTACCCTGAGTACAGGGGAACCCAAGACTCGTATTCAGGTAACATGCACTGATAGTATCGTTTGGGAATATAAATGTTTCAAAATTAGTAGCTTGCATTGCCCCTGCTTGATCCGCACGCCAATTGCCATCCGACCAACGAAGCTGCACATCTGTACAATTGCCGGAAGGTTCAGTGACCGGATAACAAGCCGATGCAGGAGGAAGAGGGTGAATGAGAGGTTGCGAGACTTGACGAGCGAGCGAGTCAAACTCTGATTGAGAAGGCCAACAAGGGTCACCGTATAAACAACGGCAGGATCGAGGAAGTTGGACAGCACTCCCAAAGGCAACCAAGATACCCAAGAGAAGTAACGCCAGTGAAGAGAAGGAGCACATCAGGATATTTGGGTCCTTGAGCGAAGCCCTGACCTGACAGTGTGGGGAACATTGGCTCATATATATACTGTACACTCCAAACCGAGTAGGTGGCTGGCATATACGGCGGGATGGACATCATTCCCATCCCGTTGTCAGTACAGTATTTAAATGAGTAGTACAGTATGTTCCCGAACCTGAACAGAGAGTGGAGTGAGTATTTCAAATTTGAAATAGCTCGGTAAGCATTTCCCACCATCGGTGATTGGCTCCCTTGGTCATGCAACCAATCAGATCAATGCAATCCCCGGACAATGCTGACGAGAACAACAATTCTGAGAGTAAACGAAGGTTGAAGGACCATGAGAAGTCGTGATGGGGCACAAATATTAATACAGGTTAATATTAAAATCAACAGTAGAGATACAGAAAGCAAGAGGTGTCAATTATTTCCGAGGACATATCAGATATTCATCCCAATCTTCCGATCCAACACCCTTTGCTACAAGGAATAAGTCAGAAGGATCATACTTCGCCTTGATACCTTTGAGTTTTGCATAATGAGACCCGAAGAAAGTTTCCTGGGGATTGGGCTCAAACATTGAGGCCTGCAAACATGATTCCGACTCATTCAGAATCTAGGAGTGACGCGGAGAAATAAAATAAACCCTGACCTCATTGAAGTAAGCTCCAGAGTTGGGAGAGATTGCTCGAAGCTGAGCGATTCCACCTTTGACGATTTCTTCGGCTTCTCTAATCTGAGAAGCGTTAGCACCTTCAGGCCACCCTGTGCCAAACAGCACGTGAACCATTGCTTTTCTCCAAGCAGGATTCAAGCCTGTCGACGATGGATCGCGTAGAGAAACAACGCCTCCGCCAACAAAACTACACGAGACAAGGTAATACGTCAGTGGATAAGAGTAGAATAGAACCTAAAGTCCTCACTAGAAACTTGCTGCTGGTAAAGCCAGTAATATTTGAGCGACCCTCTTATAGTTCTTCTCGATGACGTCCCGAGGCAACAGCCTTGATCCAAGCTCGGCATTGAAACCAACCTGTCCTTGACCCTCACCACGGAAAATGGTTGACTCCCAAGCATAGAAAGATTCCACTTGAGTAGTGAAGTTAGCAACGATTGTCAATGCCCCACCATTCTCGACCGAAGAATTGGCGGCAAGTGTTTGGGCGAATTCGAAGTATGGAGCTAGACTATCGTTTGCCTGAGTCGGAGATGTGGTAGGAGAGATGAAAAAGAATCGGAGGGCAAGCGATGTCCCTTCGGCACCTAGTGCTAGTGAGGCATAACCGCCCCAACCAGCGTCGGAAAGGGAGGGAGAGATACGGATGAATTCTGTGTAGAGTCTTTCCAGTACAGGTGAAGGCCCCGGGTCTGTGCTGTTGATGATCGTAGCGAAAAATGCTGCAATCATGGGAACCGATGGACGTGTTCGGTATGTCGCAGAAGTAACGATTCCGTATGTTCCACCCCCACCTCCTCGGAGTGCCCAGAATATATCAGTGTTCTGGTAAGCATTGGCAGTGAGGTGGGTACCGTTCGCGATCACCACAGTGAGTTGAAGTACGTTGTCGACCCCTACGGTAACAAATTAAAATTGTGTTCTGAGACCTGGGAGAACGCGTCGTACCAAGACCATATGCAGGCGATAGGGCACTATGTCCGCCACCTTGCATCCAACCACCTGCAGCACCAACAGAACCTCCTGCTGAGAGACCGCCACCAAGAGTGACATTTCGGGAGTGAGCCGCATCGTACGCCTCATGCCATTGTACCCCGGCACCGACGGTCAAAGCTGCGAATGACGCTGTCAGAGATCCATGAATGCAGGTTCGAACACGATCGTACCGTTTTCATACACCTCGAAAGCAGGTCCTCCATCAGGAATGAAAGAATCCGTGAACGTGATGTTCTTCAGATGGTGCGTCCATATCAAAAACGCCCCACGTGCGGCACTACGGCCTAAGTAATCGTGTCTTCTCTACGTGGTCAATGATTGCGCAAAGGTGAAAGGGTTACGACGTTACCCAGTGTTCTTCACAACCAACCGGAGATGATGAGAAGCTGCAAATTCGACAGCAGCTTGTACATCCTCCGAGGAACGTGCATCTACACCAATAACAGGTACACTCCCTTGGGTACATGGGTACTCGAGACTCGTGTTCAAGTAACATGCGCTAATGGTGTCGTTTGGGAATATAAATGTCTCGAAGTTGGGTGACTGCATTGCTCCCGCATGGTCTGCACGCCAATTGCCATCTTGCCAATTAGCTTGAACATCTGTGCAATTGCCAGAGGGATCGATGTGCGGGTAGCACGCGTGTGCAGGTGGGAGGGGTTGGATGAGAGGTTGGGAGACTCGTGCAGCGAGCACGTCGAATTCTAATTGAGAAGGCCAACAGGGGTCACCGTACAGGCAACGGCAAGGTCGAGGAAGTGGGACCACGCTCTCAAACGAGACCGGGACGATCAATAGGATGAATGGGATGATGAACTGCATCGGATTGGTGGGTTCTTTAAAGTCCGTCGATACCGAAAGAACGGGGGGCACGCGATTCTAATATATACCAAGTCAATTGAATGACTTCTACTGCGCGTGGTCGTGCTCCTAGTCTCGCAGTTGGAGGAGCCACCCACATCCGACCAAGTGACGAAAGACAAGGAAAGATAATGGCCTTGGCTGACAGGTGTCCTATCAAGATTTGAGGCGGATGGGTCACTGGGTCTTGGAGCAGTAATCCGGAGTGCAATTGTTGAGGCATTCTTGAAAACACTTAACTTCGAGATCTCAAATAACGTGGGCGAGTTATTCGAAAGCACTCGCAACCAATTAACTCAACAGCGTCTTCTTCCTCCGTTACTGCCAACTTGATGCTTTCGGGTTTAAACTCCATCATTATGGGGCTTCCACGGCATGGGCAGTGTTTTCTTGGGACACATAGGGCGGAAAGTAATCCCATTATGGGCGGGCGAAACACGGGAACAAATCTCTGGATGATGGTGGGGCTCCAGGAGCTGTGCAATTTGAGGCATCAAATCCGAACCGAGCGGGATCCCAAAAGTACTAGAAGATTCGGAAATTACTGAGGAGTTTTTGCTGCTGGAGGATCGCCCAAGAGAAGGTCTTCATTTGGCACTGAATCAATAGAAACGAGGCGTGACATGTTGGTGGGTGAGGTAGAGTTGCTGAGGGCAGGAATCCTGCTGTTCTTCTAGCTCCGATCGTGATTCTCAGAAGGGATTGGGTTAGAACGTAGTGGTGAGGTCGATCTCTCATTTCGCGACGGTGGTGCTGGGGTGTTTGTGGAGAAGAGAGCCACCAGCCAATCATCGGGGAGATCTGACTGAGCGCGGCAACTCGGTCCGCCTATGAGCGAGCTGCATTTGGTGAGGCCGCTTCGGGGAGAAGATCGCATTGTTCTCTTCTCCCGAGTCGATCAAGGTAGATTTTCGTTCACTGTCCAATTTGGAGGTTCATATCGGTCAGTCGTCAGCATCGCCACGTTCCACTGCACTCACCGGACTATTCAGACACAACATGTCGCAAGAAGGGTACTGCTTCGTGACACACACTCCCCAGCAAGCGAAGAAATGGCAGGATATTTGCGCGAAAGACCCAAAGCGTGTCGTTCGAGTGATCCGTCACACTCTTGGTGCTCCTCGTACAAGGGAGGGCGATGATCATAGCGATATCTTCCCTGCTTTGGAGGCCATTAAACGGTACTCCAGGGGAAAAGTTTTTGGTGGACCACAGGATCCGCTATGGGGACCGCTTGTTGACAGTGGTGTCGCTGATGCTCTATGCGATTCCGTCGAGACGTTGGTAACAGCTTATACACCATTACCGGATATGCCAAAGCATCTGTATGAGAAGGCAATTAACGATGTATGTCCTTTTCCCCCTTGTGCTTTTCGCTTCAGAGTACTTGGTACTTCTTTCATATTGTCGTCCTGGCTGACTGAAGGCTCGTAAGAAGGATGCTAAGATTCAGTGATGACTGGATCCCACACCTGATTTATCTCTTGGCCTAAAAGTATTTCTGGATAACACCCATTACAATAGGTCCCAGCGCCATATCAAGAACCCCTCATGATTTTATGCAATGCCGCAACACGTTTCACTCAACCACCTGGACCCCACGATAAAACTGTGATCGCTGCGCTCAAGTCTCACTGGAGTAATATGATGGACAAGGTGAGGTGATCACGGTCGCAGTTTCATCTTTCTACTGACGCCTTTCAAGGTCTGGACGGAACCTTATAACACGCTTCGTCCAGAAGGAAGCCACATAGCGGAACGTATGGTAATCGGACAGCTAGTGATACGCACAGTCATCACGGACCCCACAGTTTTGTCGTAAGTGCACGCGATGCAATCCCCGGCACTGGTTCATATTCCCGCAGTATCATATATTTGGACAAGACTATTCCTGTGGTTGCTCGGCATTGGGCTCACGCAACAGCTGAGGACTGTGTGGATGCTCGGGTACCCGGTGGCACACTACATCTACTCTTCAAGCCCCTCCACCCCGCGCACGTGAAATACGTCCAACAAAATCCGATATCCACCTTGGCAATGCTAAATGGAATCCTACTCGGTGTCGGATCCAGTCCTACGTCTACAAAGGCCGAACAAGTCTCCGATCTCATGAATGTCTTCAGCAAACATCTAGATATGTCTATGCCACGAGATGCCAATTTGGAGCTCGACCTGCTCAGTGATTTACTTGAATTGGACGACGAAGATGTGATGTATGGAGCAATCAAAAGTGAAAACCTATGGCGAAGTGAAGTTGGCGCAATGAAACGATGTTCTGTCCAGAATGACCCTGATCAGAAAGTAATGGGGTTGGACGCGATCGCTAAGGCCATGTCGATGCTCACGCTATCCGCCAACATCGCATCTGGAAAGGATCGCGAGCAGTTAATTCGGGTTTCTCTAGAGGCTGGATTGTTCGACGTACTCGATCTGGTCGTCTCGGATTTGGTCGCCATGGAAGGCCGAATGGACGTTTGCAGTAAGTTCAAGCGACATCACCCATTCCAGTCTCCTCGCCCTATCATTGTACTCACTTTACACATCTGGTCTTTTGAATCTAGGGCCTCTCGCACGTCTATTCATGGTCATCCGAATGTTGATGATGACCGCAAGCGAATCCACCAATGAACTCATTCGCAAGCAATTCCCCCGTCCACGGATACTCGGCACGTTGGCACGAACCGACCTGAAATATCAGACCTACGATCCAGAAAATCCTTCGGTTCAAAGATCTACCCCTGTACCTCCCCCGACTTTTGTGCAATTCTCATGGCAGATGTGCGCCGCTCTTCATAAGTACTGCGTCGAAGCGGCTCGATGCGCAAAGCGGGGATGCGAGAAACGAGGAACGGCACGATGCGCGTCTTGCAAGGAAGCCGTATACTGTGGGCAGGAGTGTCAAAAAGCGTGCGTCCCGACCTTGTTTGATTTTCCACGATGTTTGATTCCGGGGAGACTGATTCCGCCCTTACTTCTTTCCTTGGCTTGGAAACGGGTGCTACCCTGGCTATTCTCTAGCGATTGGCGGGACCACAAAATCTTGTGCTCCGTTTACAACCTTGTGAAGAAAGCGGAAGAAGAGGCTGACAAGCTAGGAGAAGTGCTGGAAGGTCAAGAACGAGTACCTTTCTGAGGGGAAGGCGATCATTTTTGTGTAATCATGAAATCTCCATGTGCTCCTGTATTTTAATGCTTCGTGCGGTCGCTTCGGACGACTATCGTCTCCCACATATGTGGAAGTCCTCCGAAACAAATCCGCTATTGGGCTCGGAGTCAATCCAACTTGAGTGTGCACAACCATATCCACGTTACGGTGATCACTTCTCAGTTTGAGAAGTTTCACAACGCACTTGTGTTGAGACCGACGCTCACAGTAAGCGTGGCGCTGCAAATCGGACTGCTGACACAAACGAGCAATGTTGGTAATGGAGCAGGCGGGGCAGGGCGGGAAGCGAGACTTCCAACCAAGTTGCTCGGATTCCCAGAACAGCTGATCTTACATAATCTGGTGGCTGGGATTGATTATCGCCGATCGGTCCAGTTAGTGCCAGAGCCCCTGCCGAGTTGGTCCTTGGGACCCATCCCCGACGAAAAGGAAAGGAAAAAAATCGACCAGCCCATCCACCAACCCATTCCGCTTCCACAACCCCACACTGGAAGACCTCCCACCCACTTTCGATATTTTTATTCTCATTGGTTTTATAATTTTGCTTCCATCCCTATCCATATACCTTTTTAAAACACGAACCCAAAAACCAACGAGAATGTTCACTGGAAATGGAATTAAGTTCTTCACTGGTACGAGCTCTTTTTACTTCGATCGTATTTTTCAATGATGACAAGACGATCTCTAACTGACCGGATGTTTGAATGGTTTTCTGGCTATTGTAGGTACAAGCCATCCAGAACTTGCAGAGATCATTGCACGTCGGTACGGATGATATTTCATTCTCCCCTCGTTGCTCTGTTCGAGAGACTCTTGCCTACATCGCCCACCCACATAAACTCTCTGCAGACTCGGCGTCCCTCTCGGTCGAGCAGACGTCACCAAAACCGGGATCGGCGAAACCAGTGTTCGAATCTCAGAATCCGTCCGTGAAGACGATGTCTACATTATCAATACTGGCTGTGGCCAAGTCAATACCGCTTTGATGGAACTTTGCATAATGATCCATGCGTGCAAGATCGCGAGTGCAAAACGAATTACGGCGATTTTACCTCTTTTCCCGTATGCGAGGCAGGATAAGAAGGATAAGAGTCGGGCTCCTATTACTGCGAAGTTGGTGGCGAATATGATTCAGAAGTCGGGGTGTGATCATGTTATTGTATGTCATTTTCCCTTATGTCTTGGACTTTTGCTTTCTTGGGTTCCGGTCTCTTTACCACTGCTACGATCCTATCTCTTCACATTTTATTTGCGACCCTTCGTCTTCTTCTTGCACCCTTGCATTGCACCTTCATCTCCGTCTTTCCGCACGACAGATGGATGACGACGTTTTGCTCCGGCTTTACTTTTGGTGTTCCGCCGACTGACCACAATTTCAGACCATGGATTTACACGCATCTCAAATCCAAGGGTTCTTCGACGTTCCAGTAGACAAGTAGGTCTCCTTTTCTTTCCATTTCTAACCTGTTCAGACCAGCTCATTCGCAAATATTCACATCACCTCCAACCCTTTTTGATTTGTAGTGTAAGTGATTAATTGCAATCCTCGTCTGCGCAGCTGAAAACGAAAACTTCACACGTGTGTATGTTATTACCTGGTATTTTTGATGCCATGGCTCGTGTCTCTGTCGTGTCCGCTGCAATGTTCCTATGTTACATGGGATACATGACAATCGTATCAATCCTCACAACCATCCTCACAACCGACAAACAAAAAATAAAAATAGCTCTACGCCGAACCATCGGCGATTCAATACATCCGTAGCAACTTTGACCTCTCGAATCTCGTAATCGTCTCACCCGACGCAGGAGGTGCTAAGCGGTGAGTTAAGACCCGCCCTCTTTCCACTCATCGCGCTCCCCACGTTCTTCTTCGCCTTCGCAATTCAATAATCCCGAGGGATTGTTTCTTTGATGTTCGATGACCCTGCCGCGATACAACTGTCGCTGTCGACGGGGTCTTGTTTTTGTTTCTCGTCGTCGCGCTGTCGATTGTGTGCTCCTTCCTTCTTGATATCATCACTCGTGTCGATATGTCGCCGTATCAATGTCGTTTTCTTGATCTCGCCAACTTCACACATTCATTCCTTCATTCCTTGGTATTCTCATACACACACAATACACACATGTATTGTTTCAACTTTTGACATTGACTTACACGGACAATTTATTGCAGGGCCACCTCCATCGCTGATCGCCTCGGCGTCGACTTTGCCCTCTTCCACAAAGAACGCAAAAAAGCCAACGAAGTCTCCCGAATGGTCCTCGTCGGGCGCGTCGAAGACAAAGTCGCGATCCTCGTCGACGACATGGCCGACACCTGCGGCACACTCTGTCTCGCGGCGCAACAACTCTCCGAAGCAGGTGCTACCCGGGTCTTTGGCCTAGTCACGCACGGGATCCTCAGTGGAAACGCATTACAAACGATCGAGGAAAGTACGCTTGAGAAGTTGGTGGTGACGAATACGTTGCCCCAGTCAGAGAATGTGAAGAGGTGTAAGAAGATTGAGGTTATTGATATTGGGAATGTGCTTGCTGAGGTTATTAGGAGGAGTCATTATGGGGAGAGTGTTTCGAAGTTGTTTAATGAAGTTCCTTATTAGAGAGGTGATAGGGAGGGAAAAGAAGCNNGGGAGGGAGAGAGAGGGAGGGAGATGATATGAGGGATCGAAGGGTCGGCGATGGAGTACCTTGGACTTGTCATTGTCGATCGGTCGGTAGGTCTTGTGAGCGTCGATTTAGCGGTTATNNGAACTCGGTCGGACTGGAACAAGTGGAGACGGTTGAATAGCGAATGGGGATTTGGGATGGGGGACTAGGGGAAATGGTCTTGTGCAGAAGCTGGAGGATGGAAACGACAGCGGACGGAGCAGGATAATCCACAAAAGGCGTTTTTTCTGTATACTGTACAGTATTCGTTGTCGTCTGGTTTTGAATCAGTGCGATAGCATCGCATATGCATCATTGCAGTGTTGAAAGCGAATTGGACGGATCTGGGTTTGTGGATCGACGTCCGAGTATCGATTTAATTCACAGCAAATCAGTGGGGTAGACAGGTAAGTATATGTATAGAGAGTGTGATGAGGCCGGGATCCTGCTTTTGTGTGGGTGGGGTCGGGATGCGGGACGGAAGATGGGCTCTCGAGGTGAATTGCGCAGGAAGCGAAGAAAACGCAAATTGGGGAGATGTACTTATGGGGTCGGTTTAGCGGATTCAGAAGGAGCCAGAAGTGCTGTGCTTGCTGTGCGGTTGAGGAGGATGCAGACGCGGTGCGGTGCATTGGTGGACGAAATTCGAATACAGTATGAATTGAATCCCTCCTTTGGTCGGGTCGGGCTGTCAAATCAAGATTCATATTATATTGCTTCCTATTATGAACCCTCTGACGATAGTGGCGATCGGAATCGAGGAAAAAAGCACGAAACGAAAGAGGGAATTGAGAATGTCATTTTGGGCCGAGGTTATGACATGGAAGCGTTCTGCTACTCTATAAGGCTATGACACGCGACACAAACCAGGATGGGTCGAGGAGGTTTCAAGCAGTAATTCAGTCGGTGAGCCGAAATGATGGATGGGGTCAATCTCCGTGAACGCCGGGTTCCAAGCATGGACATTGGAATCGAGAGCAAGGTTGCGGGTGATTCTGCGGAAGAAGCGAGAAGAATGATACCTGGCCACGTAGCTCTGGTCTTTGTGAGGGCACACGTTATACTGGGAGGATAAGGTCAGGGTCACGAGGGGGTACGTGAAACCGATAGTATGAGGCGCTGAGAAAGAAAGTAAGGATTTGGTGGGGAGGAGAGCGATCGATGCTTTAAAGAACAAGGAGGAGGAAATTGGGGTATATCGTACGAAAGGGATGGGAAAAAAAGAGGGAGAGAATGTTCGGAGTCGGGAGCGAGGATACAAAACGCGCAAGATTCCAACAAGGACACGCGCAGGAAAAGGGATGGATGATGATGGGATTTGGGCTGTCTTCCGAATCACACGTCAAAAGGAAGAAAAGATCGCCAAAGAATGCTCAATGGCGGCCCAATGGGGTGGCATGTGCCGCCTCCGCCACTGGGAGCCAACCCCGAGCGAGGGATGGGGGGTTCGAATTCTTCTTTTTCTTGCCTGTGCTTACGGGGCCCACACCGGTGAAATCATTGGATGCAGATACCCACGATGACAGGAATTCGACCGAGAGAATCTAGGTTGCAATGTGCCGTATGGAGGAGGGGCGGTGAATTTTTTGTTGCTGTAAAAGGATTGGAAAGGCGAAATGTTGTGATATTCTGGCCGCGCGCCGTCTGTTTGTTTGTTTTTGGAAAACGGCGGACGGAGGTCTCGAGATTTCCAGACTTGAAAGGAACTTGGGTAGTGGTTCGGAATGGTGAAGTTGGGAACGGAACGCCTGTCGTTGTGAGAAAAGCGCCAAGTGGAGGAGAGGGAGGGGAATGTTGTGATGTTGGAGTGATTGATGGGAGAGGCTGGTTGGAGTCTGGTGATTGAGGGATCTGGGAGAGGCAAGCGTATGAATTTGGGGAACGGGGCCCGATGCGAGGCTGATGAGGGATGGAAGGAGTTCATGAGGCCATTCTGGGAAGAGAGAAGCATGGATAGAGTCGTGTGGGAGAATGAGAGCGTAATGGAGTGGGCATCTGCGTGCATCTGCCGGTAAATTCCCATCTGAGAACACATGAAGCCATTCCTTTTCCAGAGGGTGGCACAGGCTGGTCTGGTCCATGCGCCGCCATGGAGCTCGAGATGAGAGAGGCGGTTGGGATATACAGTACAGTACAGTGCATGTACGAGGAGAGGGAGGATGAATCGGGACTGATACTCGTCAAAAGTGATCGACGGAAATTACTCCCGGCAAAGAGGACCGCGTACGGGTGTCATTGCAAGTTAGTAGCCTCGCGTACAAGTCCGAGATGTATTTTTCGTTGGCCGGGGGATGCTTTAGAAATTGCGTCCCAGAACATTGCACTTCGGCGTCGTATTGCAATTTCTCCGGTTTCTCTCTCGAGCCAAGCCCCCGATTGTCCTTTTTCGCCAACCAGAATCCGAGAGGCCTGTAACTACGTATCCCAACCCATTCAACCACCAAGGATACTCAGCTTCAGACGGACGACATCCGCTGGTGCTATTCCTAGTCTCTTTTTTTCCCCGTTTCAACTTCGTTTTGCAAACGCCAAAGTCGGATTTTCCGCATCGGTCTTTGCAAGGCCCTGCTCCTGTTGGCGGCCTATCCGTTTCTTCTTCTTCCTTCGAGCTCGATTCCAAAACACTTTCCTTTTCTCCTCCTCCCATCCTCCCTTTCAAGTTCTGGTTTCTTACTTTGCCATCAAAAGCGAAAAAAAGAAACCTCAACACCCCATTCGCAGGTCCTTTTCCTCCGAACATCAAAGAGTCTCCCCTCTCTCAGACTCCTTCCGCTCATCCTTCACCCTCCCCTTTCTCTTCCACGACCTCTTCCTTCCTTCCCTCCACCCTCGTCCTCCGCACATTCTTCACAATCTCCCCATTCTGGACGTCCACCCTCGTACCCATCTCACTCTCACACCACACTCCGACGGCTCTCTCGCTTCCCTAACTTAAACTTCCCTTACTATCCGAATGCTTCTGGCCTTCTGCACTCTCTAATCTCACAAACTCTCTGTGCGCACAACACTGGGCGATGCTACTCGACGACGTATCATGCACCCAAACCATGTCCAGCAAGGCCATGATCCAAACGCCCCACCACCTCTGCCACCAAACAACCATCTACCACAGAATATACATCCAAACGGTCAATCTCACCATCCCCCACCACACAGAAACCAACATACAAAGGAGCCAGTCACCGTCATTGGCATCCCATCCGTCACGGTCGAGAACGATGAGCTCC